>JAXQGN010000530.1:0-19206 GCA_037039805.1 Irpex sp. M6601 | reverse complement strand
CTTCGGACAGCCTACGATGCACATGACTCATCGACGGTTTTTCGACGAGCTCTGAGCGAGCACAATCGTGGCATTATTGCGCCTTTTTCCGCGCACGCAAAGTTTATCATATGCGTGGCGCTGGGCAAATAGACATTATGTAAGCTTTGATCTGACTACGTCCCAACATTGCCTGTTAAGGCAATAGAGGCATCACTCCCTCGCGGTCGTAATAGAGGCGTTTAGCGGCGTCTCGATCAGTGGTAGACGAAGGCGTTTCCAAGCTCAACATCTCGCACTTTTGTATACGACATGGAAAATACATTTTACTACGGATTGAACATACGGTAAATACACGGTTGAGACAATGGGAAATTTAAACATGGAGACACGATCGAGACGGATATAGACAGAAGTGAAATTTAAGCATGGCAACGATGTCATCCAAACGATGGCAATACTGATATCTACATGAGTATGCGAACCGTAGCTCGGTAATACTTAGAGACCTGGATATAGGTAAACCTACGCAACCATCCCCGCTCTAGCAAAAGCCGTCTTGCGATCCGCCGAAACCTTCTCGTGATCATCCGCGATCTGCTCCGCGATGCGATTAACGGCTACCCCGATGTAATGTAATTCGCGCTCCAGAGGCTGGGCGGCATGGTAAGGTGCGTCTGTAGTCGCCGCGGTATCGCGGAGTGTAGCAATCTTGACGTTGATGCCCTCGAGGACGGTGACGGTATTGTTGACATGGGTGGTGCCTTTCGAACAAAAGTTGCTGATAAGGGCGGAGACGAGAATGTTATCTTGGTTTTCGCGAACGGCGTGACGATCTCCAGCAAGTCTAGCCCAGATGAGAGCGAGAACCCCATCTCGATTGTTGATAAGGGCTTGCTTCTGGAGACTGTTGATGTTGTCGAGGATGTCGAGCGAAATTCCGAGGGCGTCCAGTTCCTCCTTAGCGTCGTGGCTTAACAGAGCGACTTCGCCGAGGCATGTGGTAAATGTATCCGCAGAGAGCTCAAAGCCCTCTCGCACGACGGGACGAACGTGGCGTGGATGTACGGGGATAATCCTCTCAAAGAGGGTCGGGACGTCGTTAGCGATGGTGCGCATGGCGAAGTCGTTCACATTCAACATGCTGCAGAGAGGTAGTTAGCCTCGAGCATCGTGAAAGGGCGTGATAACGAACATACCTATCTGCGCATAGCAGGATGTGTCCACCCAGTCTTTCTAATGCACGGCGGGAAGTACGCGAACGCTGCTGCACGTCCTGAAGACGCGAGACTACCAGCGACTTGCTTGATAAACTGCTCGCGTGGATGAGCCTCATGAGATGGGATGTCGAAATGTCGGCGCTGGTTAAATCCCAAACCGTAGATGCCATTCCCCTGTGCTCCTGCATGAGAGCTTGCAGGGAATCGCCTTCGATCTTCATGAGTGCCTTCATGTCTACGGCACCCAGCGTCACGTTCACGTCGCTCGAGGGACCACACAGGCATCCCATAGGCGGGATGGGGAGCATACACAGAGGTTCATTGTCCGCACGGAAAAGGGGAGGGCGACCAGAGGAGACGAGGCAAATGAGGCGTGCTAGTATAGTGTAAAGCACAGTGAAAGCCAGGAGAAAGACCGATAAGTGAAAGAACACGCGACCGCGGAGACGCACATCCGTGAGCGCATACGTCAACACGACAAGAGCCAACATCGAAGCGATGTGAGGCATGGCGTAGGCCACCACGACACCAACTAGGAGTTTGGCCAAGAGGGTGTAAGCCCGGCGGCGGCCGCGGAGGAGCACCTGCAAGTACCCAATGACAGCAACGATCGCGATACGAGCTTTCACGAGCCACGGGTTAGGAGCAACCAGACGGGCTCTGACCCTCCCTACGCAAGACGAAATATGAGAATACCATCCATGTCACGTTCAGAATGACAAAGACTCACCACGTTGTCGATCTCCAAGAGGGTGATTACCTCTATGAATGTTAGGGAAAGGGGCGTCGGGCCTGTCATCGCCAGGACCGATGGGGTGGTAGACCGGAGGCACATCGTAGGCGGGTAGAAATTCAAAGTGATGGTTGACGGGGTCTACGGGATGATATCCGGGCATCCAATTGCCGTGAAGGGGCATTCCGTTAACCTGGCGGTGAAGGAGGTCGATGGGATTATGGGCGGCCCACGGGGCAGGGGCAGGGGGATTGGCAGGCATTGCCCAGGGAACGATGTCGTCGGCGTATACATGCGGAACGGGCACCTGGTGGATGTTGGCGGGCACCTGGTGGATGTCCGCCGGCATCTGATGGACGGGATCGTTGACGGGAGCACGGTGAACAGGGCCGTTGACGGGCACCTGGTGGACAAGGTCGTTGGCGGGAACCTGGTGGACGAGGTCGTTGGCGAGAACCTGGTGGACGGGATCGTTGGCGAGAACCTGGTGGACGGGGTCGTTGACGGGAGCACGGTGAACAGGGTCGTTGACGGGCACCTGGTGGACAAGGTCGTTGGCGGGAACCTGGTGGCCGAGGTCGTTGACGAGAACCTGGTGGACGAGATCGTTGGCGACAACCTGAAGGGCGGGGTCGTTGACGGGGTCCTGCAGGACGGGATCGACGGGATCGACACGGTCTACGGAGCCGACGGGGTCGAGACTGTTGCGCGCATTGACAGCAGGGCCACCGCCATTGGTAGCGAGCGCAGGCGATCTAAGGAGAGTGGCGTCGTCTTTGTGTGATGGGTCAGTGGCACGTTCAAACTACTCCATGTCTTGCTCACCAGGCTCTTCCTCTTTTATAGCTACGTGAAGGCGTGCAGAAGACATCTTGTCGGCGAGACGATGGTTGATAGAGCGTTGGAGAGCGTTGCAAAGCGAAGCAGATGGGGGTAGAGAGTAGAGTTGTGCGAGAGAGAGGACGCCTTTGTCCGTTATTTGAGTGTACGCGCACGAGGCTTTAGTGGCACTGAACAAAGGGCGGACGGTTGCGGTCCGCGATCTCCTCGTGTTGCTGGAGATGTAAGAAGCGTCTAAGCGCGATTGGTTGCGTCTGATTGCGTGGTGGTGCAAATAAAAGGTAACGTTGAACTCTGAGTAGATTGGCGACAGCAGAGGGGTTATGAACAAAACGATACATGTGCATACCATGGCTGTGCAATGAAACCGACACTCCTCTCAGCTACTACAGTCCCATCCATCCTAGTCGACCCTCATCGCGTTCTCGTCCAAAACAACACCGTATTCCACCACTCCTTGCATCGCATCCGGATCTCCTAGGGAGTAGTACTCGAGGATACCTTCCATAGGCTCGTCAGCCCGCTCCTTGACTTCTCCGTCGCGCTCTTCGAGTGCTGTACCCTTCAGGTTGTGCTGCGTACCCTCCTCACTACCGTTCCCCACCTCCTTGCACCCAGAAACCTTGGACTCCACGCGGATAACCTTGGTCAAATCGTGTTTGTCCTGCACAACTTCGAATACGGTCTTCGAAGAGGACTTGACGCGGATGCGCGTGCTGCTGTCGTCGAAGTCCACCTGAAACACGGGGCTTTGCGGTGTATCGTTCTGTGCAAACGCTTTCGCCGCATCTGGCCGTACGGTCAGTTCGAATGGTGGTTTTCCATGGGTGCATCTTACCATCCGTCCGCAGTTTCGTACCGTATCCTTCGTCAGACATCTACACGGGACGGTAAGAGTCTACAAGCGGTGACCAGATACGGAATTAGTACTGACCTTATAGCTCGAGGTGGTGTGTGCGTTGGTATGATAACTGGGGAATGGGTTGCGTCGGTATGGATTGGAGTGGCAGCAGAAGTGAACACCGTGAGTCGAAGTCGATGCGTGAGTTGGAGGAGCAAGCGCGCGGCAGGCCTGTTTGTGCGAGTGGTGCGTTGTGGGCGCAAGCAAACCGTGGGACAGCGCATGGCAACGCTCGTTTACGATCGTTTGCTGGGCTCGCGTTATAGGGAACCTCCTAGAAGTAGTGTGGCCTACTTCCAGCGCCCAATAACTGAGCCCCGAGCTCCCTGGTAATCGCTGCCTCTGGGTCATGTTTTGAGTAAGCTCTCCCATGATGCACGAGTTAAAGTGACATTTATCGGCGTAGAGCTTCTCGCTATGCAATGTGCGTACCTAACTCGTAACAATAAATTTCAGACGATGGCTCATGGTCCATCACGTCGTGCGCACTGGCTTGGTTGAGTGTGCATGACCGACCACTGAGCAGGTGTCGCCGATGTCTCTTATCCCGTCCCGTGCCACAGAACTCCCCTATCTGCTATTCATGGATTTCAGATTCATTCCGTCCTTGACATCGTACGGCAGGTAAGTACTCACTGCGTAGCTATGTATTTGCTTCGTTGAGGAGTTCCCTGACGGATGAAATCGTCTAACATTTCGTTAGCTTGTAGGGATAATTGCCGTGATTACAAACATCTGGATTGGTGACCCAGGTTTGCGTGTTCGAGTCCGTCCTCCCATCCCCTACGTTAACCGGTTGTTCTCAAGGCATCCGAGGCGTTCCCTAGGGCTGTTTCGCATAGGTATATCTTTCTTCGAAATGTGACACTCTAATTAAACGGATATATTATGTCTAGTTCAAACGTCTGTAAGCGGAGCCTGTCAGTGAGTGGTCAAGCGGAAGTGAGTAGTGAGTACTTACCTGATATACAACTATTTTCTGCTTCTGACAGTCTCAAGTACAACAGCACGAAGTCCGCACGAGCGGTCTTGACCGATAACCCCCAGCGAGTCAGATGCGCGGAGGACCAACTCTGTTCACCAGCCTATACCGAAGCCCTTCCTCCTCCTCCTTCCCCTCCTCCTCCTCCTCCTCCTCCCCGAAGGTACAACCTGCCATGCAGTCGTTCATGACTTGCGGCGTGCACGATGTCTCAGACTCGCGTCCACTTTCTGGAGAAGTGCGTTCATGGCATCATCAGCATTGTGAGCTGGTAAAGAAAGCCCGGTAAGACAAGGACAATGACCTGGGATCTGACCGATCTGACCGATGCTCTTTTGTAGGTCATCACAGCAACTACATGGGTTCAATTGGAGTGCAACGTAATACGCGATTAGGGGACGATCTTACCATTACCCGGTAGCTTTCTAGCACCTCTTCCAACCCTTCTTTCGTCGTCAGCTTGTGGATGTGGGACGCTCTGTCGAAGAGTATAGGCCACTTACCATTCTGGCCAGAAGTCATAGCTTATTGACGTGCACGATGGAGTCGGTAAGGTCGAGTTGGCCAATGAAGATAGTCCAAGGCAGAGCGACTTCGTTCGCGGGGATGTCCGAAAATACGCGGGAAACCTTGAGGGGAGAGGGCTGTTGCTCGAAAAGGGTCTATAGCTTGTATTTCCTTCCTTCACGTATTTCTGAACGAGGAATCCTTACACAAAAAAGAGAGGCGGGTGGCAGTAGAGTACGCTCGATGGTTCATCCAACCGGAACCCAAACGGCCGGCTAAAGCCGCTCATTGCAATCAGATGCGCCGAGCCGCTACCAAACTAGTCCATACTCCTGCCTCACTTATCCAGGAGCCGACACCGTCCAACTCCAAGTCGTGTATCTTAATGTCTTCCAGCAATGCACGATGAATTACAAAGCATGAGGTATAAGATAACAGGTAGCAGATAGCACGTCAAAACAGGGTAAAGCTATTAGAAGAACCAAAACAGCATTTCGAATCGAAACTCCAGCAACAACTCATCGCCGAGCACCACCTCCTGCAACACTCCTTCCTTAACAACCCCGTATGGTTTCTTCGGGCCTCCGGACGTGGGCAACGGGTACTCTTATCCCCACGAGAGGTCACAAACGAGCGACGTTCTGAACGGGGATCACGGAGATGTGGCAGGTCTCCATAACAGCCGAGATATACGGCGCGTAGTCTTCATCAACCATAAGAGCCATGGAAAGAGGCTCATCCGCCTTGATAGTGCGGCCTTCAGAGTTGAAGACCACTTCACAAGTCTGACAAGGGTGAGTACGTGAACTTATGGCTGTGGATTGACTTACAATGGCTTGGTTCGCGAGGTGGGCCGGTAAGTCTGCGCTCACTATAACCTTGAGCCGTGCAACCTGTGCTCCCTTTAAGAGGTTGGGGCTGTTGGCGGGGGTGACGGTCGTCGTGGGCATGGTTGGTTTTCGAGAAAGAGCAGAGTGTTGCTCTTTAGTGCTTTATAATTAGTACTCAGTCGGAGTGCGGGGATACAACGCTACATCAGCCCTGAACGCTGAGCACTAAGTCCATAGCCGAGAGCGACGAACTACCAACGGCTTCCGGGCAGAGACATTTCCGAGTATGATCAAGAACGTCTTCAGGCTCATTGCGCGACGTAGTACGGATTATTCCAGGTCAATTCGTGAAGAAGGTTCCCGTACGTAGCCACGTATGTTATAGATGTGCGCGTATCGCAATTGCCAGTGGGTGGGATTTGCAGGCATGTGATGCATGTGATACGGAAAGTGGTCCAGGCACAAGATGCCCTGTTGATCCGATCCTCGTTGTGTCTTCCCGTAACCCTCGTCTGCGATATCCCACCATTCTTCTCTTCATGCAGCCGCAATGCAAGTATGACCGCGCTGCTTGTATATGTTGCATCACTCACGCAGTGCTGGCCATCCCTTGAAGGCATCCCGCTGACTATCAGTCGCGCTTCCTCTCTTAAGGTGCTTTGTTCCATACAATTCTGCGATCACAGCTGTGACCTGCCTGTGATACGGTGAGCTCTACGTTGAATCGCACTTTCACCTCCTTTGTCACTTCTCAAGTTATAATTCCCTCCTTCTCGCGACGTACGGCGTCCTTCAACGTCGACATGCTCCCCGAAACGCTTACATTTGAGTGGCATGCGTTTGCCGAGCTCGTCACTGCCGCAGTGCTGGTCGCTGTGGTGTTTCCCAAGTCGCAAGGCCTCTATAGGCGATTCATCCAAACTCCATCTGCTCCGCCTGCCTATTCTGCACCTGATCTCGCATATGCAGATAGCGCCGTACTTCGTCCTGGTGAAGCACCCGCTTTACGCCACGGAGATGAGTCGCTAGAATCGGGGGGTGACTGGATTCCAACGATGCTGAGGCAATTTGAGGAACTCAGGTATGTCTCGTCATTTATATGCTGTATATCTCCCTTATATGATGGCAGTCTTAGTGACTATGAAAACATCAGCAGCGATGCAACCGGGACCATCTCCGCCACATCCAGCTCGGTGAATGACAACTTCACTCGTAGCGCCTCTGTATCTTCTCCCGCAGCCCTGACAGGAGCTACCGGTGTACCCAGTGTTCGTTTTCTGTCATCTGAAATCACATCTGAACGACGCTCCTCGCCCCCTTCCTCCCTCGCTGCGAGGCAGTCTGCTCAGCCGAGCTCGCAGAAAGCCCACAAACTTGACATGTCTCAGTTCGAGCCTATCACGCTTCCCCCGCCCCCTGACCGCTTAGCCACGACGCGTGCATCGCGCTCTGCCTCTGCTCCACCCCATGAACCATTATCTCCTATGACGGAAGATGAAGTCCAAGCCGCCTTGACCGGTGCATCCGCATCTAGCGCCCCAAAGACGAAGGCGAAGGCGAAGGCGAAGGCGAAGGGGAAACTACAGACCTCTGCATCTGTCTCGTCCCGAGGATTCTCGACTGCCCCGGCTCTCAGTGCCAGCCAAGGTGGCCCGACAACACGCTCCAGGTCGGCTGCTCCAGGACAATTTGCTTCCACCCCCGTCCAGCAGACCGCCAATACTATCGACGAGCTTCCCGTCGATAGCTATCTCCGGCATTCTACCAAGCGCGCAGCGTGGTTTGAGTCACAGTCGGAAATTTTGATCGCGCATCCCCCCGACTTCTCCTCTCGCAGTGACATGCAGTTAGAGGACGTGTTCATCAACAAGGTGAAGGAAACCTATCAGTTATGGATTTGGGAGAATGACAACACGGGAAAGGCGGTCTGGAAGAGGGTTTGGCTCGGGTATGCCCGTCCCAGCGACGGCAGAAAGCTGACTGTGACACCTACCCGCAAGGAACCATCTTGGGTCAGTGAACAGTGGGCGTCGAAGACCGCGAAGAAGCGAGCGCCGTAGACAGCGAAATGTACATCTCCAATTCGCTCTAGATTTCTTTTTTGTTACACAATAAAACGGTTGGCTTTCCTGATCAATGCGTTCCGTGCGTGTCTTGAAACTCAAAAGGTCGTACGTGCGCTGTAATGTGATCGAGAGCGTGCCACTGAGCAATGGCGCTCCCGCGACTGTCTTTGTTCTCTTCCTTTCCATCTCTCTCAATCCCTCTCCCCCTCCTTCAGTCTTCAGCATTCGTTACACGCTATACACACTACTAGATATGTCGCATCATTATCGGGAGTCGTATCGTCTCAGTAATGGTCATCCGAAGGGCGTTGCGTGTCTGTCTTTCAGCCCAGACGGATCTCTCCTTGCGAGTGGCGGGATAGAAGGGAATATATGCGTATGGGATCTCAAGACGCAGAAACTTGTGACCTGCTCTACTTCCGTAGGAAAAGGTGCTGTCAGCGTGCTGTCTTGTGTGTGGAAGAAGAACCGGAACGATTCCTTCATCTGTGGTATTCAAGATGGAAGTATCGCGGAAGTCATGCTCACGTCCGTAAGTGCATATACTCTCTTGTCATGACATAAGACTTGTGCCTCAAAATTCTTCATTCAGAACAAGATATCTATCCTTGGTATCCGCGCTCACGATTACCCGATCGAGAAATTAGCTGTGGACGAAGATCGCGTGGTATCGGGTGCGCAGAAGCAGGTTCGTGTTTGGAGGGCTGAAGCAGACGGTGCGTTGTCGTCGAGGTGTTGCCATTCATTATCATCAATTCCCTTGCAGAACGGTGGGTGCAGGTAGCAGAGTTAGAAGGCCCACCTCCGTCGCCCATGAGCTCCGCAGAACTCATTGTTACTGGCTTATTCTTTGGGAAAACGGAGACACAGAAAACTCTCCTGGTAGCCTATATGCATCACGGTATTATGTGAGTCGCGTGTTTATGCTGCTCTGGCGACACACTGACGAATATGCAGAGTTCATGATGCCAATTTCTACGGCATTCTCAGATCCATACCCTACGGCCGTGTCATGTACAGTCAGTCCCTTGCGTACGGAGATGCTAGACTTACAGTTAACACAGAGGAAGTTGTGACCTATCCCCCGATGGAGCCACTCTCGCTACATCGAACTGTCGAGGGTCTTTCGAAGTCTATCGATTCGAAACAGGAAGACATAAAACTCTTCAGGTTTCTGGCGAAGAGCATCGCCCTCTTCCAGTCCTGTTTGTTCATCACGGCCACGCGCTTCTAACAGGAAGTTCTGCTGGAAAAGCCCGCCTATGGGATCCAGCAACCAAACATATTCACAACCATTTCAATACGGGCAGTAAGTCGGTCTCATGAGCAATTATTGTACGGTTATCGCTGAACTGTCTTGCAGAGGGCACACGAATACTTGCTATCGCTGCAAGCCATCAAATGGGCCAGGAGATGGAGCAAGACAATATCCTTCTGGCCACCGGAATCACCTCGGCGACGGCATGTGATATCATCGTCTGGACTGCGCATCGTAAGCAGAATCATATTTGTACACTTGATGGTACCTAGGCCTCTCACTCCCTCATCTGCAGCGCGGAAGGAGGCAATACACCTCAATCACACAGCCGTACATCACAGAACATCGTTTCTCGTAAGTTCATACTGTTATCCGCTTGTCATCTCTACTTAGCTTGGCCGCAGGCTTATCTCTGCTATTATCTGGGTCAACTGGTGGTTGCTATAGGCTTAGTCCTGATCTTCCGTGCTTTGCGACACCTCTATGGTTTGCCCCAGTAGTCAGATAGAATTTTCCGAATGTATTCAACTATTTGAAACGAATATTTCTGCCTCTGTTACACCAACGCACAATATGAGATTAACAGCTCCCGATCGCCCCTGATCCACCTTGATCGCGACAGCGGGCGATTAGATCAATTAGATGTTGTCGCGTCATGGGCGTTCTACTTTATCTTATCTTATCGCACCTAATCTGTGTTGTCGCTGAACGCCTCTAATAACGCCTTGAAGTGCACGAATTGATCACTGTAAATTGCAGCATTGGTAAGATCATAATAGGAAGGCCTAATAGGAACGAGCTTACTGAGTGGAGTCGGTTGTGAGGCGTCTGCCTGCAGTCCTTTGTGCAATGCCGACGTTACACAACATCCTTTGTTCAAGCAGGCCACATGGCTTTCAGTCGCTCTCCTCACCTCTGCTACCACTCTCGTTCAGTCCACACCATTTGTTTCACAAGCAGCTAACCTCATGCCAGCCTCTAACGGCTCACGAAAGTCCAAGCCACTGAAGAGGCAGAAGGGTGTTATACTCGATACTATCGAACTATCTTCGGAGGAAGATGCGAACGAGTCTGTGTCTCTAATGAGTGTGAGCGTTCTGGAGAAGACGGTACGCACTCTCAAAGAGGTAAGTCGCATAGCTTCTTAGCTGAATATACTCACCTCATCCACTCTCCAGGAAAACAAGCACCTCAGAGCCGAAGCCGCACAGGCTGCCAAGGTGGGTTTCAGAGTCTCCTCGGCTAATCTTCATAGCTCACGGCGTACAACAGCAAAACGAGGAGCTCAACGCTCGTCTCACCGATGTAACAGAATCGTTGAATACGAACAAGGAAGCTCTGGAGCGTTTGGGGCTTACTTCCGTCTGCGAAGTTTGCGATCAGAGGATGTGGCAGCCTTCTGTGTACGTTGCGGTTTTTTGTTTCATTTGACACTTTATTTACGAACCTTATATGGGATGTAGTCTGTCATGTGGGCATATCTTTTGCGAAGGGTGCATTGAAGAGTGGTTCAGGAAGATACTCACGGATTATTGCGACAAGGATAAAAGCTGGGACCCGCGCTCCGATCTGCTCGAAGGTTTCTTAGAGTCTCTTCGGGAGCCGCAATATTCTGAACTCGAACACAACCAAATGATGCACGAGCTGCGGGACCTCTACGTAGCTTCGCCGAAGCCTACATATAGTTGCCCGATGTGTAGAGAGACCATCATTTCCCCTCCTGTGCGATGTGTTTGGGCGAAGGGCGTTGTGGCCGAGCTCGCTCGGTGGGAGAAGGAGGAAGAGGAGAACAAGGTGGCCCACGATGTTCCATGGGACTTGTTCTTCCCTCTGTACAAGCTGTCCTACTTTTAGCGCAGTCAAGTAACGCATTTTTTTCGAGAAGAGTTCCCTCGCATGAATACTGCATGAATGCAGCCGCCTCATCAAGATCTAGAGGTCGCTTTACGATGACATTTAGATTACGCCGAAACAATTTGCCCGTTATGTTCGTACATTGATCAGGACGAATCAGTTTATTTCAGCGATTGCAAGCTACAGTACGTCGGGAGACACATCACAAATCTAGATATAGATAAAGTACATGAATACGGTCAAGTAGTAGGTCAGGATGCCGTCAATGATATCCGGAGTGGACCAGTAGAAGAGGTTCCGTCTGCGCTGGAAGGCTTCGTAAGCGGGCCGTTCGGAGACACGACGCGCCTCCCATGGGTCGATTATCAAAAGGAATGTCGCTATGAGAGCTGTAACTACAACCCAAAAACGCCTCCTTTGCAAACTCCCGGGTTTTCCGAGTAGTACAATGAAGCTCTCATGAAGCCGGGAGGAGAAACAGCCGTGATCGCCGAAGATGGTGTCTCGGATCGTAAGGACGGACTGTAAGCAAGCCTCGAGCCTACCAGTCGCCCCGATATGATCTACCACGCTGATCACGGCGCGTTGACGCTTGTACTCCTTTGTAGCATAAGACAGTGGGCGCGATGGATGTGTGAAGCTGGAGTTGAGCGAGCTAGGAGGGTCCGGAAACGTAACGGTAGCAGAGGGGTCGAACAGTGGCAAGTTTGCGCTGAACTCTTCGTCGTTAGAGGACTGCAAACTCGCTGTTTCATTTCGGCTGTCGGAGTCGAACGCCTATTGAAAGGTAAGCATAGTAAACGGGAGCAGATCGTGAGCCTACCTCGACCCAGTCTGACGACAGATTGGAGTTCATCGCGCCCGTCTGCGAGGAGTATTCAACAGATGAGTCAAGATTAGAGTGGATTGCGATAGGCGACGAAGTGATGGAGCTGGAGCTGGTCTCCGAATTCGTGTTCTCAGTCTGTACGGACATCGACTAACATCAAACTAAGTGAGCAGGACGTGAGAATAGACTGGACAAACGTACTGTGACGCTACGGCCTTCAGATAACTTACCACGGATGTCAGCGACATCCATTGAAACCTTCTCCAGGGCCGCGGCGTTGACCTCGTCTTCATTCTCGCATACTGCTACGCGGCCCTCTACACCACGGACCTTGCCTCCCAGGATACTCACAGAGAGACGAATTCGATCAAGATCCTCTCGAATAGAGGATTCCTCGTCAGGGAGTTTCGCTAAAGCCTTCTCAAGGTCCGAGCGTCGATTCTGCAACGAGTCTACTTTTGTTGAGAAGCATGGAACACGAAAGGGATGTCATCAAACGTACTTTGTGCTCTTGTAACGATGCTCTTCAGTCTTTCTTCACCATTTTCCCAGGAATCCTTGGCAGCTTGAAGACTATCTTCGTACTCTTTGATTTTCTTGCGATTAGACTCCTGAAACCGCCTTCAGTAAAGCTTGCTACAGAGACAAAAGTACACACCTGTTTACGGCGCACAGCACCGAGAGAGAGAGAAATGGTGTTGACATCCGATTGAAGGGCTGAGACCTGCTTCAGCAGGGATGCGAGCTGAGTTTCCCACTGCTCTCTGTGAGAGTGGACTTGGTTCCCCCTGCGTCCAAATTCAGACTGGATCAATGAGGGATGCTTTATGGTACGCACAAGTCAGAAAGTTTCCTCTCAACACCCCCAAGACCATCGAGAATATCTTGCTGCAAGTCTCGCATGTTCGCAAAGTGTTCCTTGGGCTCGATAGGCGGTTCAGTGTGGCTGGTGTAAACCGTGGGTTCGTCTGTACGCAGTGAAACGCGATGCCGATATGTGGCCATAGACCTTGCAGGTGGACCCGGTCTATTCAACGCCAATTGACTGGATTGCGGAGTCAGGGCCACGTAAGAGGCGACCTTGGGAGCTTCAAGGATTGGCGGAGAGGTGCCGTCGGGGGGGCTGTCGGCCAGGGCAGATGAACCTACATCCTCACCTACCCTAATACCGACAGTATTTCCACCATCCTCGTCGCAGAACTGCATCTCGGGGCTGAGGGCAGGGGCTGATACTAAGTCGGTCATGCGAAAAGCGAACTTCGGTGAGTTTGTGTGGCAGTTTGGCACAGTGAATCGCAAGGGAAATCCAAGTGAGTTGTAGCAGAGTTAACGAGAGGGGTAATGGAGGCTTTGGTCGCGCCATGCTGCAGAAAAGGTCGTTTAGAGACAAATGGAACATTGTCAGTTGCAGAACAGCACTAATGGCGCTCAATGAGCACTGTGATATCACAATCACAATCAAGCGCCCGAGATTGATCTGGTAGGTCATTTCAAGATTCATGATCACACTCGTTCTCTGCTGCGTTCATGTAAGGTCGCCTCCATCTGCACTTCTCCGCTTCTTCACGATGTTCAATCGTGAAATGTCTCTGTCTATACGCTGGAGCAGTGGGGCGTATGTAACCGAAGCAGTGCGAGCTATTGCTTCTTGTCGCCACATATCTGAGGTGAGTCGGGATCGTGGCGTCACTGCGCATGCTCTAAAGTCTTTCAGCATCTAGGTGCGATTTATCTGTCGCTCCGTCCGCCGTTCACTCTCCGAGTGGCAACTGGTAGCTTCAGATAGTATCGGCAACACGTGCTGACATCCTCAAAGAGCTTTGCGTGGAGAGACCGATGCCCCGTCTCCTTCACTCTCGTCCCCTCCCTTCACTACCTGAAGCCCGTCAATAGCTCTCTATGGTGTACACGATGCAACAGGTCAGTATTTTGCCTTAGGATGCTTCTTACGCTGACAACATCTGCTGCAGATTATGCAACACAACAGTGCCATCGCCGTACGTTTTTCTTTGTCTGACCGTATTGTCTCTCACGCCACTGTCAGTCTGTAAGGCGCATATTCTATGCAGGGCATCTCCAGCAATTCGCGACCGAACTCCTTGCAGACCGTACCCTCGGGCTACGCTTGGACACCTTCGAGATCAATCTGCCCTTCGAGGACGTCGCGTTAGATTTTGCCTTGATAAGGCGCTGTCTTCAGACCATGCCTCATCTCACCGATTTAACCCTGGAGCTCCCCTTCCGACTTCCCACTCAGGTCGACAGCGTGCTTGCGGGCGTAGAGCTGCCGTCTCTGCAGTGGTTCAGAACGAATCTTCCCCACTCCACCGTCGCTAGCTTTTTAGAGCACCCACAGAACGTCAAAAACCTGGTAGTTCTAGTCCTCGGAGGACACTGCGGGTATGACGGTCTATGCGCACTACATCGGGTAGATCTAGCAAGCATGATCAACGTCGAGTGCTCCGTAGGCTGCTTCCGCCACTTCCATTCCCCGTCGATCAGCCGACTCGCTCTACACAACAAAACTCCTGGCATCGTTACATCTGTAGCGTTACAACAAATGATACCCTACGCGATCATCACCCATCTCACGCTTCAGTTCTATTCCAACGACTTCGACGTCCTTGACAAAGTGGCTGTCTTTGCTCCCAACCTACGCAAATTACGGCTCACGGAGCTAGTCACCTGCGTCGTGCGTGTATATTCTGGTATTCATGAGTGTACCAAACTGACAGACACTTCCCACCCTTTCCAATCTCAGCGCAATGGTAGAGTTCCTGCTCGTCGTTTGTGGAAGGCAGTAAAGCGTATGGCCGAGGCATTGAAGAAGTGCTCGTTGCTCGAAGAATTCATGTTGGATTCGGTCAACGACCTCGTAAATCGCGAGGGACGCATTTCACGTCTTCGACAGGAGCGTGAGCTTGTCCTTGGCTGGTTGACCGGCCGTACTAGCCTCAGAAGGGCAGCAGCCTCCCGAATCCATTACCATCCCAACCTCTACAGGATATCCCTGTTTTACGGAAGACACTTCCCTGCTACTCAAGTGCTCAGTGTATGGGGTAAATACCCAACTACGTCTACGTGGGGTAGAATGATCGATGAGTCGGGTTATATGACTTACAGCGCCTTGTAGACTTCTTCACTTCTGTAATACGTCATATATGTCATGTTATCAATGAAACTCTCACAAGATTTATGTATAATAACAGTATTCGTGGTAAAAGATTCCTATTCCTATCAGAGAATAACTCGCGGAAGACGTAGACGAGAGTTCTGCGGGCGTTCAATAACAATGTGCAGCCCAAATAAGGTTGAGCGACCGCTTTGTGGCGCAGATAGACGCTCCGAGAATCTCTTTGTTACTACTCAATGTCGATTCGACCTTCACAGCGACTCGACTTCGCTACTCACCATGCCGTCCGCACCAACATACGAGATATGCACATGCAGTAAATGTGGCACACAAGTCTGGCAAGATCCTCAAGGCAGAACACATAGAGGCGCTATACAGTCGTCAGTAATCAAACAAAGACATATACGTGCAGATGCGGCGCAAGCCGCCCGGGCTGGAATGTTGGAACCAGGAGTATCCGGTCAGAGCGCAGGGAGGGACGAGGGTACACACTTTGGAGATTCCATTCTCCTCTCTACCGTGGCTTCTATACCACCCCCCCCTGGAGAATTCGCTCCCAATCGCCTGGATGTCTCGAAGAAGCACCCACGCGAACCAGGATCGTTGCTTCCCGAAGCGTCGACATCCAGAACGAAGCGATTGCGAACAGTGAGACTGCGGTTGTGTTTCTTGCTAGCGTCCAATGCTTACTGATTAATGCTCGACTACAGGGTGCAGCACCAGCCGATCAAGAACCCGGTCTCGCGAGGTCAGCTGCCACTGTGGGTGTGATCGTTCATCCGTGCGACTATGTCTAATTCTCTGTTTCTACTCCAGAACCAAAACCTATCTGAGGCCAGTGATGCGCTGGCTGGTGTCAAAGAGACGCTGCAGATGAAGATGGGGCGATTCTCTGAGCTAGGGCCACTTCGATTTCAGGACCCTCCGAAGACGCTGCAAGAGGTTCCGGGGCCCCTTGATATGTCTGACCCGATGAGCCAGCAAGTAGAGGTTTACTCAAGCTGGTTGGAGAATGCCGCGGCCATCGTACACAGTTTCGACTCCATCACCGAGCCTGCCCTCAGTGCACGTCGACAGGCTTTGAAGCACGACTTGACTCAAGAGACAGACAGGTTAAAAGCCGCGATGAGGTCTCAGTGGGATCAGCAGAAGGCGAAGGCTGGTCTGTATGGGGGAGCAGACCCAGCAGTGCACGCGTCCGCGCCCTTTGAATTCGACACCAGTGAGTACAATCTTACTGGACTACTCGTTCTTGAAAGTTGACGCATTCGTCTGTAATACCAGGCCGCTTTTTTCAGAATCTTAAACGTCAGTCGTGGATTCTCGCAGCTCTCGTCGTCGTCGTCGGGCTACACGCTCTGTCAAATCTCTCTCGTAATGAAGCCTCGCTCATCCTCAATTTAGTACATATTATTTTCAACGGGGTATTGACTTCCCCCGAAGCGCAATCCATATTTGCTCCTACCCCGCCATCTTCTACTCGGCTTGCAGAAAATGAACGCTCTCTGAACAGGAACATACCGCTCGACGTTCGAACCGCCACCAAACGACTCGATCTGGAGCCTGAGTACATGACATACGCGTGCTGTCCTAAGTGTTTCGCCACTTATGGTGCTACCGATTCGACAGGGAAGCTATATCCAACGCACTGCTCACATCGAGACACCCCGTCAGACGAGCCCTGCGGCGCGGCGCTCCTCAAACCCGGCGGAGAGAAACTGAAGGAACTTGTGCCGATCAAGCCATATCCTTTCCATAGCTTGCGGGAGTGGTTGGGCCGTTTGTTGTCGCGTACCGGCATCGAGGATATCTTGGACAAGGCTTGGGAGCTACCAGCTGCCAACAAAGACATCTGGGCTGACATCATGCACGCACCCGGCATACGCGAATTCAAGGGGCCAGATGGGGCAACTCTCTTTTCCTCGCAGCCACACGGCACATATCATCTCGTGTTCAGCCTCTTCGTCGACTGGTTCAACCCCTTCGGTAACAAATCTGCGGGAAAGCACCACTCTGTTGGAGCTATCTACATGGTCTGCCTGAACCTGCCCCCTGAGTTACGTTACCGCACCGAGAACATGTTCCTCGTCGGCATCATACCTGGACCTAAGGAACCGCAAAAGGATGAGCTCAACCATCTACTCAGGCCACTCATCGACGAGCTGTTGGTATTCTGGCAGCGCGGGGTGCATCTGTCGAAGACGGCTAAGCGATCCTTTGGGTGCGACGTCTTCGCGGCGGTGATTCCTCTCGTATGCGATCTCCCTGCGGCACGGAAGACCGCGGGATTCTCTGGACACTCTTCCAACAATGTCTGCTCATTTTGCAACATACAGAAGACAGATTTGAACAACCTAGATCGCAGCACCTGGAAGCGGACGACTTGGGCCGATCATCTGCGGATCGCGACCGCCTGGAGGGATGCACCGGATCGTCAAACTCGCGAACGAATCTTTGCCGAGTCCGGGATTCGGTGGAGTGAGCTATTGAGACTTCCTTACTGGGATCCGACGCGGTACACTGTCGTTGACGCGATGCATAATCTCTATCTAGGGGAGTTTAGGCACTACTGCAGAGAGGTACTTGGCATCGAGGGCGGCGATCCCCTCACCGAGAATCAGGTGGCTGCCCTACATACAACGAAGCAGCAACAGACATGGTTGACGAAGATCGAGACTGCGCTTACTTTCAAGTCGAAGACATCGCTCATGAAAGCGCGCAAAGGATACCTCCAGGCCTTCGCTGAACTGAACAACGTGACTCCGAAAGCCGATACGAAGTTAGACTATGCGGAAGCGCTTCTGGAATGGGTAAGCTTGCAAGTCTCTTCTTCTTAGATCAGGAGGCTGAGTGTGTTATCAGTGCAAGAAGCTGCCCGCCAACGTGCGAATCATGGTCCCTCCTCCTCTTCCATGGGCGACATCACACTTTAAGCTCATCAACAACGCCGACGATATCGCTGAGCACAAATTCATTGACAATAGCCTGCGAGAGGAAATTCGTGCGGATCTTGCGAAGACCACATTCCCCTCGTGGATGAATCGCCCACCTCACAATTTCGGAAGTGCGTCCCACGGTAGTCTGAAAGCCGACCAGTGGCGAACGGTTTCGACCATCAGTGTCACGTTCACCCTGATCCGGAAGTGGGGGTCGAATTCCGCCTCGAAAGGCCTCCATAGCCTTCTGGAGAATTGGATGCACCTCGTCATCGCGGTTCTAACGGGAACATCGAAGACCATGTCTTTCGAGCAAGCGCAGCTCTATGACCACCACATGTACGAATACCTCCTCTCTCTTCGTGAACTCCTCGATGAGGATCTTATGCCGAATCATCATATGGCGCTGCATCTGCGTGACTGCATGGAGTTGTTCGGTCCCGTGCACGCATGGTGGACGTTCCCATTTGAACGGTATAACGGCATCATCGCTAAGCTCAACAAGAATAATAAGCCCGGTTCGTTCTCTTCGCATATCGCACATTTCCTCTACTTACATGTTCTGTCGTTAGCCGAGATGCCGACAACCTTCATGCGGTACTTCTGCATTGGGGCTAACCTGCGCTCGCTAATGTCAAGCATCTCATGGCCAGACGTCGAACTCTACCGGTCCTTTCAGGTCTCTTTCCACCAAGTCATCGGCGATGCGCTGAAAGGATTGCCCGGAATTCTGACCGACTCGCAGGAGGAAGAATTTTCGTACGACGCGAGCCGCGCTGAAGAGCTGGCTACTGACGTCTACGAAGCTCTGCTATTGAAGCTAAATTCCAACTCCGAAAACTCATATCGGTCTGCGTATGACACACGTCCTGCAGAACCGACAGTGTGTACCCTCGGTGTCCACGCGCAGCTGGTGAAACAGGTGAAAATTGCAGGTATCAGCTTACACTCCGGCACTGTCTCCGGTAATCCCTCTGTACGCGGGACAAGTAGCTCTTACGTGGTTTGCAAGGATCCAATAACGGAGGAACGATATCCAGCCCAGATACAGCAGATATTCTACTTGGGGGAGTGAGGCCATCAAGTGGCAAGTAACGATTCCTGAAAATAAGTGCCTATACACTTCAAAAGACAGTGA
>JAXQGN010000053.1:0-79345 GCA_037039805.1 Irpex sp. M6601 | reverse complement strand
GGGGAGGTGACTTACAGTGATATGTCGGGGACGGGACGAGATTGGGGGCGTCGGGGAGGGCGGGGAAAGACGGGATGGGACGAGGGCGGGGCGGCGGAGAGGACGAGAAGCCTGCTTGAAAAGGGAAGGGGGCGGGTTGTTCGCCCGACGGTAAGCGACGGACGGGGGAGAGGGTGGTGACGGCGACACGAGTCGAGCTTGGGCTGCGTGGGACGAGGGCAGAGGAAATATTCGAATTCAGGGGGATAACAGCTGGCTGCGATTGGGGGCGATATGTTTTGATCTCCTTCCTCTCGCTGCGAAACAAACTCTCCGGGTCTCTTCCGCACTTGCGCAGGTCCAAATTGCAGAGATTCGCGAGGATCAGAGCCGCGCTGAGCTGTCCAAGTCTCGGAAGTCCTGGCGCACTTTCGAAAGCAATCTCACCCGTGACACAGCACTGCCAGCGTAACACCCACAAGTCACGGCGTCACTTCGTCACGCATCGCGCCATTCACCTCCCGACGCCCGCCCACCGCCAGCGCCGTCGCACATCGCCCTCTCGACATTGTCCATCCCAGTAGCTACACACAGCGGATCGACGCTCTCTCACCGTCTGGACCGCACCTTGGGGAAACAGTACCCGGGTAATCTCAGATTCATGATGAAGCGCTTCATATCGTCACCGAGAAAATCGACAGAATGATCTTCAATCGCTTTTATGTCTCGTCTTCGCCTGCCGATTGCCTCCATGTCCGTTGTCCTCGTCTGTCAGTAGGCTGTGGCACCAGCTCTTCCCCAGTGCTTTTCCGCCTTTGCCTATATATTTGACGCCGTAGCATGTCCTCTCTGGTTCCTCCCTTCACAAGTCCTCGTCCAGTGGGCAGTGGGTCCGCCAGTGATTGTCTTGGCATAGACTGTTCTTCTTTGCGGCCGGTCCCAGTCGACCCATTCCTACCACGGATTGCTTCACTCATGACTACGGCGCTTACTGTATATCCCCACAGCCGCGGACTATCAATGCATCGCCCGACGCCCGAGGGCAAGTTCGCAAGAAACCGAACGAACGGCTCTCTTCATCTCCTACGACCTCTTGCGGTCTCTTGCGGTCTGTCTACCAACTTTTCAAACAAAGTCACAGGTCTTCCAAGAAGTCAGCTTAGCGTCTCTCGAAGCGCCTATGAGCAGCCACTTGGAAAGTTTGACACTTCTGAATCGGCACACTTAGAGTTATGTACTCGCTAGGTTTGCTGGAATGAAGACATCTAGCGACCGAAGATTGCACATTTCCCCGTGAACAGGTGTAGCATCCGAAACACTTCTAGTCTGACATGCCACCAAATGTGTTCCTTTGCCGTTCCTCAGTCGGCAACGCCACAATGGAGTGATGCCATGATATCGTATCCTCAGCCCGAAAGCAAAGTGCATGAAGCGACCACTAGAAAGGTTGGAGTCTACTCGAGCTCAGACTGCTGTAAGAGCCATCCAGTAGCGTTGTGGCCAATGCAGATACGATCTCAGATTTCATACGTAGCTGATCGGGACCTGACAACTCAATCACATGCGAATCAGCCTCTCACCATGAACATCCTCACACAACTCCAAACTCACCATGTTCACCGTCTCTTGAACTCGAGCCACCACCATTAGATAACTCGCATGCTGGCGATAATATCGTAGTACGAATGAGCTCGTCGCACAGAAACTACTCTGTGCTTTCAGCAGCGGTATCGCAACAACGGAAACCACTTCTTGTTGCGTTCACCGCCCTTCTCCTTCTGCGATCACGTCTGTTCGAGATCCCTCAAGAAGCTCTCGCCAGGGCTCTCGAAGGAAGAGGGCTCAGCAGTAAGCTCTCAAAAGAAGAGCTCGCACAAGCGCTTCAGCAGTTGTATGTCAAGGAGCCCGACGGCAGCAAGACCTTACTTGTGCCCTCTCCAAATGGAATATCCAAGGTAAGCCCTAATAATGTTGTGCTGATCAACATGTTTATATCCCTCGCACCAGGTTCCAATCAAACCAACGCCGACCTCTCAACTCGCCCACGATGCCCAACGCTTCCCACTAATCCCATCAACGCACAAGCCAAGTCTCGACAGAACATCTCTACGACAGCTCACCACCATCCTCAAGATCGCCTTCCCCTCATGGCACTCAAAGGAGTCAGGAATCATCGCACTACACTCGTTCTTCTTGGTACTGCGCACCGTCCTGAGTGTCGCAGTGGCCAGACTCGATGGCCGTCTCGTCCGAGATATCGTCAGCGCCGACGGTAAAGGCTTCCTCAAGGGCCTAGGATTGTGGTTTGCACTCGCAATACCGAGTACGTACACAAACACGATGGTGCGTACCGCTAGCTTCGGGGATCCTCACATTGAACGATGGCTAACCCACTCACTAGATCCACCATTTGCAAGCGAAACTCTCTCTGCGAATGCGTACCCGTCTCACGCGTTATACGCATGATCTATATCTCTCCTCCGCTCCTGACCTCAGATACTATCGAGTAGGTCAAGAAGGTGGACTCGAAGGAGTGGACCAATACATCACGTCAGATATCTCGGCGTTCTGTGACGCCTTCTCCCAAGTCTAGTAAGTATGACCATCGTTCACCAATGCCGGTGGGCACCAAGCTAAACCATTATGTCAGCGGGAACGTACTCAAACCGTCACTCGACCTTCTTCTCTTTACTTCCCAGCTCTCGCGTACCCTGGGCGTCCGCGGTACCATATTGCTCTTCGGGAACTATTACGTCACAGCACGCATACTTCGCGCAGTTACGCCCGCATTTGGTCGGCTGGCTGCTGTGGAAGCACGACTGGAGGGCGAGTACCGCGCGGGTATGGGGCGTGTTGGGCGGGACAGCGAGGAGGTTGCATTTTACAACGGCGGCGCCAGGGAGCGGGATATCTTATGGAGGGCGTACCTTAGGCTTATCAAGCACATTAACTCCATCTATAAGGTCAGCGTCACATTCTTCTTGTCCATTTTCTCAGTCGAACTCACTATCAGTGGCATGCGTAGATTCGGATCGCATATGAGTGGACAGAGGACTATGTCATCAAGTACCTGTGGAGTGCTGCCGGCTACGGATTGATCTCCATCCCTGTGCTGCTCACGAGAAGAAAGCGCAATGTTGGTACACAAGCACCTGGTCTACCAGATGAACTGGCGAACAACGAAGTCGCCAACCGTACAGAAAGTAAGTTCACGAGCACCGCGCGCTGCTCAACTTCACAATCTGATCAATATATGCTTTAGCCTATATCTCGTCCAGACGTCTTTTACTGTCACTAGCAGATGCGGGTGGTCGTCTCATGTACGCCTACAAAGACCTCCTGGAGCTCGCCGGCCTCACTACCCGCCTATACACCCTCCTCTCAACCCTCCATAACCTCAAACCCCTTCCGACAGCCACTCCCGACTCAGTCGTCACAGATCAAGTCGAACTCTCGCACGTTGACGTCGCCGTTCCGCAAAACACCATAACGGCGACAGCTACTAACGTACCTCCGCTAGTTCTTGTCCGAGACCTCTCTTTGTCCTTGAAACCCGGAGATCACCTCATGATCACCGGCAGCAACGGTGTAGGCAAAACAAGCGTCGCCCGCGTCATCGCAGGTCTCTGGGCCGGCCGAGCTCACCTCGACTCCACCAAACGCACTACTGATTCGCACTCTGTCGCCGCCACCACCCTCGTCTCCCGACCAGCAGGCAAGAAAGGCGTGTTCGTCGTCCCCCAACGGAGCTACATGGTCTCAGGAAGTCTTCTTGACCAAATCATCTATCCAGACTCGTACGCCGAGTTTGTAGAGAGTGGGCGGACGGAAGAGGAGTTGGGTGGGATATTGGAGGCGGTGAGTTTGGGGTATCTGCCGAAGAGGGAGGGAGGGTGGTATACGAGGAAGGAGTGGAGGGACGTGTTGAGTGGGGGTGAGAAGCAAAGGGTGCGTGTATATGTTTTTGTCTGGGGTGGTAGATGACTGTGATGCTCAACTACACATCATCGTTCGGAGTAGATGGCGATGGCTAGGGTTTTCTACCATAAGCCCAAGTTTGCCGTTCTCGACGGTAAGTATTTCCTGGCCCTCTTCATGGCAACTCCCGTCTGATCTACGCATTCCTGCGGTAGAATGTACGAGTGCGGTCTCGAGTGATGTGGAAGGTCGGATGTACGAACACGCCAAGTCATTGGGAATAACTTTAATCACCATCTCCCTCAGGTATGTCTTTGGCCGTTCTCTCTCACCTTCAGCGTTCTCATAGGCTCGTATTTCTCGATAGACCGTCTCTCGCAAAGTTCCACACCCATCTCCTTACGATCAACGGCGACGTCGACGGATCTTGGACACTCTCCCAGGTCGGAACGGCGGAGGAGAGAATGGAGCTTGACAGGGAGATTGTTGCTATCGAGGAGAGGTTGGCTGAAGTTGAGGGATGGGAGCGGAGAGTCAAGGAATTGACTAAGGCATTGAGTGCTCAGGACGTATGAGACTACCAATATACCATCAGGGTCCGTAAAATAGCCTAATCTGGAGTTGTAAGAATATCAAATCTTCGTACTACTGAGTGGCCCTTATCCCGGTGTCGTTCACCGAGCTGAAACTCCAAGGTTGGAGGCGTCTCCAGTCACTCGTATCCGGCGCAACGAAACAGTAGGTTGGAATTTGATCTCGTGTCTCGGGTAATGATTGATACTACTACGCTACAAATGTCGACGTGAACAATGGTATAATGGTGAAGTCCAATACAAGTGCGGTCCATGAATGAACGTGGGTGAACATGGATGAACGGAAATTAAGACGTTCCAGACAGTAAAGTTCGCCAACCAGGGCTTCAAAACAGCAACAACCTCCAATCGAGCCGTACTCCATAGGTAAGATTGCTCTTCCTTCATCCTCTCCTCCTCTCGTACTCCTACAATCCCTCCGAATAATCGACAGCAATAATTTAGCGCGTGTCCTCAAGGACAACAAAGTGCGTTGGGAGATCCCGGAAAAGAAGTGGGCGATGATATCCCAAGCTGACGGGCAAAACGCACAAGTGCGTTAGCAAGCCTCGGTATGCGAGGCTGAGTGGATGTGGCTGAGTAACCAAGTTCATCGTCAGTTCCAGAAAAGATGCTTACAAGGTGGATACGAATATGGCTTACATGGCGTGGCTCGCACGAATAGCCTATACGATGATGCATTTGCACACGGACGCAGACTTGGACTCTTCGTCGACAGGCATCTGCTCTTCAGGGAGCGGTGATGCGATGAAGAAAGGCTCGAGAGTGTTAGTGAAGGTGTCCATTGCAGAATAGAGTGAGCGTTCGTCGATGTGATCAAAGAATTGAAGGCTCAAAGCCGAGTACCAACGTCGGGCGACGAGTAGTGGGGAGGGTGGGGGTAGCGCTGCTGCAGGGTGAGCTGTTTTCTGTGCTGCATTGATCACCTTTATACAGTCACCAAGAGCTCACAGACAATAGGGCCTGAGGAACATCTCACAGGCATTCATAGGCATGCTGTGCCGACGCACGGGTCAACTCGTTGTGGTTGACAACAGCAAAAGGGACATGCTCGTGTGTGTACACAAAAAGACGATAGTCACGTAAGCGCCGGTCTTATTGTGTCGTGTACGCCGTCGGTTGGGCGGCGGTGGAAGAATTACAGATCTATAGAAGAGCGAGTGTATACGTCGCAATGCATCCTGTCAGAGATGCCGAAGAGATTGCCCTGAGGATACAATGCGAATCAGCAACGGTCGGGACTTGGGATTTAGGAGTCAAAGGAGAGCGCACCAGACAATACCATGGACGCCGACTATCTGAACTAGGCGGGTCGTTCTACAAATTAGCTGCGGGTGTCTCGGTATGCATAGCGCTGCGCACACATGTGTAGACCGTGTTATCACTGCCTTTCTACTGAAGACAATAGTCGTGGCCGCACCGGATGAGGTGTAGCAAGATTCAAGTGTTATATTAGGCAAGGCGGGTACACCATGACCAGCGCGCATATACGGCGTATAGTATTTACCATAGCCCAATTGTCTGTGGTTCGCGATGTACCGTACGATACGTCCGGTGGCATATCTTGTGCCTGTTGAAAGTGAGCATGCTTTCAACTGCACTACAAAGAATTAGATGACGTGAGCTTACCCAGAGCAGTAAATATTGCAGTAATAAAGCAATGCACTCTAATGTCATGGTGATACTAATGAAACCTGGAGGAAGGGTGCCTCTGGAAGAACGAATACATGCATGGATTGGGGACTCCGCCACCCCTTGTTTCCTAATCAAGAGCGCTTAGCACCATGTGCCCGATTCGGAAACTAGAGTAGTTGGAACATGAATCCGAAAGCCCTGAGCTGCTCTCCCGCCGCGTACCGTGGTTTAATTTTCTGAGAATACAAAAAGAGTTGTGTTGTATTTCTTACCGGTTACCCGCTAACCATCCTGTCCATCTTCACGCTACCGGATGTAGTCGATATGCGAACCCTATGAGAATTCCCCTCAGGCGGTTCGCTCACTTGTCAGAGAACTATGTCCCGAACTGCCATATGTATTGCTCCCGTGGAGTACAGCGCGCGTGATAGAGACATAAGCGAGTGATGCGCATTCACGAGCAACTCTAGTTGCTTTTCTGCTTGATCTTCTTGCTCGAAGACTTCTTCGATTTCACATCGCTGCGTTCGGCCGTTATACCGAGTAGAACAATCTCTTTGAGGTTGTTGACCACCAACGCCCACAGAGACCCGAGTATGTACCCAAACATTGCGCCCCAGGCCGGAGTCAATGGCCAGGCCTATAGAGTGCAACTGAGAATTGTGGATATGGTAAGTTTCCAACGTTACACACCTGCCATGGACGTTCCCAATCAAGCCCGATGGGAATGACGCCTGTCCAACAGCCTAGAAATGCGCCGATAACAGGGTATACGAGGCTTCGTTCAATGGGGGTACGTGGACTGGAAGAAAGAAGCCGTGTTGAGGAGCCTAACGAACAGGACATATGGAAGGGGGACACACTTCATTTCTGCGAACAGACGTATCCACGCCATGCGCCTCATAAGAGAATCGGAGTCCGAGGATAGAGTTGGCGGACCAATCACGTAGGCTGGCGTCCAAACTGTTAGCAAAGCTAATAAAAGTCCCAGCAAATAGGATGACGCTATATGGCTATTTGTGTGCTCTCAGATTTTGACCACCCTCTGGTTTCGAGGGCCAACCCACCTAGAAATTGGAGCTCCAAACAGTACGATCATTGTGTGGTATGCAACAGAGGCAGCCAGGGTAACAGCTGCAGCCTTTATCGTGACCTGATATAGGAATAAAGAGAAAGGAGACTGAATAACCATTTTCTTCGAACGGGTGACTACATACTTGAGGCTTCTGGCTGTCCCACTCTTTTTGACGTAAGATACGCTCAGCCTTCTGTGCCTCAGTCTCCGCCGGCTGTTCCTCAGCTCCGGTTTCTGAGTGGATAGAAGCATCCAATTTCCACTGACGGACCCAACCCGCCCACCACCACTGCAACACTAAAACACCGAGACACATCCAAGCGACCGTTCGCCATGGTGTCTCCGTCAGGACCTCTATGGGGGCACGTTTTGGTCGTGACTTGTATTGAGCTGGCGTCGAAAGATCCGCGAACGCGCTCATAGGAAGAAAAACAGCGGTGAACGCGAGGAGACTGGTGTGCACGCCAACCAAAGACGTATATCGTGCATAGGGGAAGAATGCTCGTTGTTGATTGCTGCCGTGATTGTGTTGCAATTGAGATGAGCCAGACTTCGTTTTGGGCTGCGTAGCAACAGTGTTGCGCAGCACCGTCGGGGCCATCCTGCTGGCTGCTGAAGACAGAGAGAAGGTTGTAGATGCGGTCAATCACGAAACCCGGTAGTCGTTTGCGAGAATGAGGCTATGGGCGCTAACCCAGCGTTCAGCGTCTGGTTGTTAGAAGTTGGCGCTTCCAAATTCTTCCGTTAACGTTCATTCACCACCAACGTGCTACCAGCTGCAGGAAACGACGTTGACACTGACCAAAAAGAGTCTGCCTTTTCTGGACCTTCGGATGGCTTGACATACAACACAAACCTTGTACTGGCGGTCTCCGCGCTTGTGTATGCTTAGAAGTTCGGGAGGTTGATGAACCGCGAAGACCCAACAGCCCACAACTTGTGCAACCTGTCACATATCATACACATGTTGCTCGAAGTGAGTGCTCATCCCAGAGATACGGCTTATACTACTGTCCTAATTTTTGCACGACAGATGTGCTGATCGTGTGTGATGTGCCTTCCACCGACTGAGAACGGAGACATCTTTGGGGAGAACCCAAAGGGGTATATCCCGTTCACTGCGGGGCATGCCAGCCATCATCGCACCACTTGAAAGCCGTTGGTCATTTACAGGTGACCGCTCGAGAGGTACATAAAACCGCTCTTACCTGTGCGATCTCACGCTGACCCCGATCGGGGACCTTTTACAGTTCGTATTCTGCCTAATGCGTCCATGACGATGATGATACGTGCAGTAAGAAGCTCGTTATCTCTTCCGAAATGTTCAATTCCGGAGCGTTTGGAAGAACATACTACTGTGGTCACTCCTCGTTGGCGTACGAATGCTTCTCAGTCGCTAATAACGACGTACAATGCCATCAAGGAGTGTCTATGGGAAGCTTCTGACCCTCTTTTGCGACGAGGATCACCGCGTTGGCGTCATGATACCTTGAGATATCATCTGCGATGTAGTTCCTCGTCTCCAATACTTTGTCTCTATGAAACTAAACTTGTTTGCTGTTCTTCAGGTCTGAATGAGGAAACGACAGGATGAGAACTATAGAGACACGCCAGAGCGCTCCGCTCACGATGTCTACCTCTGCACTATGAGAAGCGTGTGAAGATCGTCCAACTGAAACACACTGAGAAAAGGGGGGGAAATACAATGTGACTCGACAAGTATGTGCCCTTTGCCACTGCCCACGTTGCCATCGCCATTCTACGGGATCGTTGAACGCGATATTCTGCAGAGCGATCCTTTCAGATACATTTCCGTGTCACAGCCTCACCGCACAGAATGTGACTTCTCTGTAGTCACCCGTGTGGCGTGCGGATAGCTTTTGCGGAGTGTCTCGTCTGCTCTGTTAGCACTGACTTGTGCTCCTTCTGAGCTACTAACCGCAACAATTATTCAGATTGGTACGAGATTATATTTCTACCGTACGGCGCAAGTATATAACCGTGAGATCCCCTCAACGTTTTTCTTCTTCTCTTACCACAGCAAGGTGTCCGAGCTATGTACGTGCAAATATGTAGAATGCACCAACATTCTCGGCATTGGCATGCCATTTTGTGTTACTCGCGGATATCACTACCAGGAAAAGGGTCTTGTCCAAGAGCATAACGCGTGTGTTCCTGGGGGGTCCCTGCCGATTCTTTCTCGCCGGTCGACGGACTTCTTGCGGTGGCGCGAAAAGCTGTCGTTCTCCATTCTACCTCGCGGGTCTATCGGGACGGAATTCTGCATCAACAACGGGATATCTCTGGAGTCTACGCAACGCCCTTGCCTTGTACACGATTCAGGGAAATGGATACGTCGACTGGTACGGTTTATCCCATTGTATCTGAGCTATTCTGTAGCCAACATGATTAGCTCTAGGGTTTGACTTTCCCGGACGGTCGTGTCCACCCAGAAAACGCGGGGGTAGACTGTTGTCATGCGATACACGCTCTGCATGCACTTCCTCTTCGTACATGGCAGCCAGGCTTGTGGCATCCAATTGTTGGAGCCGGACGTATTTCAAAATCTCGGTTTTCACGCCTCTGTTCAGGTCCTTTGCGGCCTGCCTCATTGCAGCAACACCGTGGCGCAATATCGCGCTTGCCCTAAGCCGTGTTTGTTCGTCTGCAGATGGAAGAAACCCTTTGCCTTGGGTAAGGAACGTTGTTGGGTACTTCATCTGCCGTGCCTGAAAAGACAGAACCGAGTCACCTGAACAAACCCCATAGATCAAGTCGCTCAAGCTCGATTTTATGCCGGATACAGATGCTATTGGTGCCACCAAGCAATTCTGGGGCAAATTTCTGTTGGACGAGCCCATTCGTTCACCATGACTGAACGGCAATTGAGACGGTAAATGTGCTTACCCCACACATATCAGCGAGTATTGATCTTGTTTTGCAGTGATTGAGGGTCAAGTATTCAGCGGTTGCCTGAATTTCTGAGAGCCACTGCCATCCAAGTGACTGTTGCGATGACCGCTTCCTGAACCTGAACCTGTCAGATTTCTGCTGTTCGTGAATTGTGTCCATCTGTTGACCTCCTATTTTAGCTATCGAACCTACACGCGATAGTATATGCTGACGCGCTCACCAATCTGCAGGAGAACGTTATAAAACTTGCTCCTGCTTCTATGCAAACGAGGGCATGGAAAAAACCCGATACAAAGCACAAATTGGTTGCTACATCGTGCTCCTTCTCCAAGATCTGAGCTGCAACTACACCTTCCTCGGATGCTGGTATCTGCAAGAGAATTCAACCGCAATTCCTCTCGCAAACCACCGCTGGACTTACAGAGACGACGAGACGCTTTCTATCCATCTCATGACTCTCGTATGTGGCGACCGTACGTAGCGCATGAGACACGATGTCTTCTGAAGAGCCGAAGTGTGGGTCTAGGAAGATAAAGTGGTGACCTGGCACTGTATTCATGAGTGCCACGCTCAACTGTACGAGCTACAATACCGCGGACAAAAGTCAGCGATGCGAGCTTAATCTCGGGAGAACACGTATAGGTGCGTACATATAATTCTGCAGCCTCTAGGGTGGCTGCGCTGACATCGAGGTTCTGCAGACTTTTTGGTCCGGCACATGAGTCTTCGGTTTCTCATGTGAAATGCAAAGTATCCGCACCTGTGGTTATCCAGCGTACGCCTGACCGCTACCCATGCGTAGAACGCCGTCTCTCGGATCGACAAGCCTTGAACCGCGCTCGCCGTGTCGAGCATGGTGCTCGCGAAAGGCAATCCTGTCAACACTAGGAAACAGAACGGTATTCGCATGAGCCACAGCAAGATATGCAACTTCCGGTCCGGAAAGAACCACGCAGAAGACGAACCATCGAAATTGACTGTCTGTGCGACAATGGCTGTGCCGCTCCGGCGTACCGTGTCCCACACGCTGTCTCGGCACCTCAAGGGTCTCCCATCATTCAATGAGCGGTTCCGCGCTGTTTGGTTCTCTCGGTCGCCCAAGAGCAGCGGACTGTTCGCCGTCCTCATCCATTCGACAAGTTTCGCGAGCTGCTTGTCGGTCACGGGCTCGTCCACTTCGAGTCGCTGTGGTGGAGCGTGCTTCACATCCTGGTCGCCAGACGTCATATGCGTGGCGCTTAAGTTCGGGGAGTTAGTCGCTTTGTCCGATGCTTTCTTTGACATTGCAATTGACTTTAGTGCGTGTACAGGGTAAGATGGAGGGAGGTTGATGAATTCCGCCTACGTACCGCGCTCAAGCCTTATACCTTTGCGCACAATGGCCATAGTTGTGGCCGCCGCTAGGGCCTTTCACGTACTTCAACGATGGGCCAAGGTACGTCGTCAATGCTATGGCCGTGCTATCTGGAATGGCCACGGGCAGACAGAAGGATGTTTTGGGCGCCTAGGCGTATCGGCCACTCCCCAGGCACGCACGCGTTGGAGTCCGCGGATAGACCACTGTTCGGAATGTGATCTATCGTATGTTCTCACGAGCACCACCTACCATGGGGCGTTCATTGGGCCACAAATCCCTTAGTTGGCAAAGAAGCGTTAAGACACCGTAATCGGCATGTCGGCCATTGGCGGGTTCGCATATCGTCAGGAACTCATCTTGCTCTGAACCCGCTATTGCTCTTTTAGTACCGCTCTATGTACTGAACTCAGTCGGATTAATAGCTTGCTTAGCATCCTTCGATATCGATGTGTGTACCAATGGACTCTATACCGCAAATTTTACGGCCAACTATGCCGGACGTACCTACCTTTGAGGAAGCTGTATTCTGTTCATTCCGCGGGTGCGCACAAATCAACGCAACGCCGCTGTTTTCAAACAGAGAAATAAAAAGCACGATACTCTAACGGTCAGGCTCGCGCTGATGAAATCATATATTCAATCTAGTATCCACGAGACTGGCAATCTGCGAGAGACCTGCAGTTAGCGCAAAGGCGTTTCGGTAGGTCGGAACGATCCGAACGCCGCACTGCATAATAGAACTTGAAAGGAAATACCGATGAGAGCCTAACAGAACGCAATTTTTTTCTAGAGTCAAACCACTTTGGGGGAACAAGGCCCTGCAATCTTGTTCTCGCCCGTCCGTCCCTGTCGCCACATATGACAGACATACGCGTGGTCTCGCTACTGGGTGGCGTGGCTGACTGAGAAAGCTGCAACGCGAAAATGCGAGCGATGTGCGCATCGTGCACGCTGCACTTGAGTTATGCCGCTCGTACCGGAGTGTGCGAAATGGCCTGTGAACAAGATTACCATTAACAGTATTTGAATACAAGTTTCGCAAAAAGGGAGAAGACGTATCGGACAGACGGCCGCGCTTTCCCGAGTCTGGTCGGAAAGCGAGGTGGGTATGAAACTAGACAGGATAGCAGGTGCTACGATAGCGACGCAATGACGGAAACAAAGCAGAGATTGTGGAGCAGTATCAACGATGAGGATGTGCGGGTACTATAGATGAAATAAGAATGCGTGTGGAACCAGGCCCATACGCCGAGGGAAGGAGTTGAAATGCCCCCCTCTTGGTGGAGGAGTAATGTTTTGGTCTAACCACGATCGGGGTAAGTGTGCCACTGAGAGAGCGGTGCTTGTCCCGTCCCATACGCAGATAGTGAGGAGGAATAACCGTTAGATTGAGGTAGTTGATGCACATCCTTCGTATGCCGTAATTCCAACGTCATTCACCATGTATGAGCAATAGTATAGATGTTACGTACAGCATAAGAGTCTTCTTCGACCTTCACATATCCACATGTATTGGCATAGTTTTGCCCATTAGCATGAGTTTGCGACACTTGACCGTCAGTACGTGCATATGAAGCGAACTGCTCCGTGGGCTGTAAAAGAAAATGATTACTAGGATCCGAAGTTCATGCCGTACACGTCCTGCGCGTGGCAGAGTGGAACAAAGGAAGGCACACTCGCCGAGAATGACGTCGTCGAAGGGCTCGAGGCGGTACTTGATGACGGCGTTTCTGGCATGGGATACGCCAGAGGGTAGGATGTCATAGGCGTCGTGGGCGAGCGTTGTTGTGTGATGGTGGTCGCGGAAGTGTGGGAATATGGCGTCAAGGAGGATGCTGTCGATAGCGGAGGGCTCGGTAGCTGAGTGTTTGCAAGCTGTAGAAAACCCATATGAGAACCACGCTACAAAGAACCATGCCTGTTGCTCGTCGCTCACCATGTATGGTTCGTCTGAGATTTGCATGCCTCGTCGCCGCTTGGCTTCGCGATCGAAGTGACGATCATCGTAAGGGGAGAAACCATGATGTCGATGGTCTATATCGGGTCGAAGACGAGCATTCCTAGCCTCTAGTTGACGTCGCAACTCTTCAACTTCGCGGCTGAGTTGAACATTTTCTTGTTCCAGCTCACGAATGCGCATCAATGGCGGAGGCAAGCTCGAAACCGAGTCCGGCGAGGCAGCGAGCGCATTCTGCAGCCTCACAACGGTCTGCTCGAGCTGGTGAAAGAGTAAATTAGGTTATGACAATGTTCGTCCACGATGCTGAAGCGCACCTGCTCAATATATGCCTTGCGCTTCGCACGATGCCTAGCTTGTGCTTTAGCTGATGAGAAGAGAAGTATGAGCTCCCATCACAAAGTTTTCCATCCACCATACAGCGGTTGACGCACCATTTCGACTGCGCTCGGGACGGTCCTGAGAGGATGCTGAAGAGGGTTGTCCAGTGAGTTGCTCAGAGGTGCCTGCCATGCTTAAGGATGAGCTAGGCATCAAGAGGCTTTGAACGACTGCCGTAAGTGAGGGACGATCGGGGTTGAAAAACGAGTAAGTCGGGGATCAGGCGAAGTAGGATATATATGCGGCAGGTAGGTTTGAGAGTAGCCGCCGTTTGGAGGGCTGTCTTCGGGGCTGTCCTTGGCCTCTGCCGAGGTCAGATCTAGTGGATTGCAGCACCGAATAAGGCCTCCATGTATCGGGTAAATCCTCCGCTTCGGTTGCTAGTGGTGCTTAGACCTGGTGCTCGAATAGGCATCCGGGCTTACCGCCAGCAACAAGTTAATGGGTCCGGCGACTCAATAGGAGCACTTGTACCATAGATACGGCCTTGTTATTCCCAATCACTTCCAGCTGCATCGTGGCTCTGACCGGTTCCAGGGTCGGGTAGGTTTGGGCTATAGGCTTGCTCGGCATGTTCGGCGGGCTCAGCGACCCAGCGCTGAGTTTCATTGTTGTCCCTGATGAACTCCGCCCGAACCGAGCCTGCGAAAGAACGGGTAAATATCTTCCACCCACACTCGACGACGACATTGATACTACGCGTACCGCAAGGTATCTTGAGGCCAGAACCCACAGCAAGCTCGAGCTGGAGTGCGTCCATGATGGAGGATGTCCAAAACGGGCAGAGCGCTGCATCGGTTTCTCCCGACGTGGTTGAGATTTGTTCACACCCGATAGACGAGCGCGGTGGCCACTCCGGCACGACAAGCAATGAAGGATGCACGCGGCCACCTTATGAACCTTGACCAAACTAAATCTTAGTCTCTGCGGATAGATGCGGTCTATCAACAGATGTTCATCTTCCATCCTCCTATTTCGATGCCACTTTCGCCGAGTACGGGCCACGCGGGCATGCGCGAACATTGCTCGCACCATCCATTCGTCGCGTCCCAGCTCGCATGCCTGGGCGCATGGACATCCCCGCACCACCTCCAGCTGTGTCGGGGGTGAACTCCAGCCAGAGTTTCGCTGTCAGGCCACGGCGGCTCGTATGCAAACTCCTGACAACCATCAGAGGGGCCTCGTACCTCTCAATACAGACTGACAAGGATCGGATAGATTAAGACAGTATACCCTGGCGATTTCCGAGTGTTGACTATTGCCCAAATCGCCGAACAGATATTCTCAATTCGTGTTTGCGCTCAAGTATGCAGTCAGGCAACTTTACATAGCCACCTAAACTGGAAGAAGCCCAGTGCAAAAGCGCTCAAGTACTGACTGCTCCGATCGTGACGCAAAGTCGGTGTGTTGGCTATATTCTGTTGTCGTGGCTTATCTGAACTATCCCTTGCAGACGCCATAGAGTTTAGCACGATTCTGATCGTCCATTGGCCGTCATCGTGCGACCTCCTGGAATTCACCAACGCGGTCATCATCTTGCGTCTGCTGCAACTCTCTTATGGGGCACGTATCAAACGTGTAGCCAGCATGTCATGTGAGCTCTCTGTATCTGGTTTCTCCTCTTCAAACCTTCTCATATACTCCGCCCAAGTGTTCCTACACTAAGCAGCAGGCCGCAAATTCTGTAGCCGCTCCAGGACAAGCTTCCGAAGGTCATAAACTCTGTGCCTTTTCTGCTTGTGGCCGTTTGCTTTAGTGAAACGCCGGCAGCCACGTTCAAGCGACGGGCTTCTGAGCTCTCCGCAACCCACGAAATAGGAACATGTATTACTCACACGAGCGGCGAAGGTCCGCTTGCGTGTCTTTCATCGCACAAAATGCCTCTGTGGGCGAATCTATTTGATGAAAGACGGGTTTTCGTCTGCTTTTGTAAGTGCGCATGTAAACGCTGTCTGATCGCTGGTGGCTGATGACGCTTGTATTTGACGTTGTCGGTCTGGGTCGTTTATGGTCTGTAGACGTCCATTTCAAGCATAATAGCATTTCAATCCTCATACCGGACGTTGCTACGTCTGCACTCAAATGACCACATCGAAATACGGTAAACAAGACGGCTAGAGACACTTTGCGATGCTGCTTTGTCAACTTCATGTCATATCGTTCTCACACAAAGTCGGTGATACCGTATGCCACTCAAGAGGACTAACCAGTTGGGGTTATTATGATCGCCATTGCCCTCTCTGAGTCCATCGGTAAGCATTCAGCCGTCGACGGTGAACATAGCTGCGGCTGTTCAGATAGGTGTCGCATTGAACGCGTTACGCCTGAATGGATTTACATCAGTTCGACCTCAAGCCAAAGGTAAGCACAAGAAACATACGTTGACTGGGGACGACGTCAAGCAACAAGTGATAAATAGGCTTGCCTCAGATTCATTGGCCAGGTCGAAGAGCTTCTCATTCATATCACTGTCCTCATATTGTTGCTGCCAAAAGTTCGCATACTGACAGCCCCCCGGTTGCACAGGGTCACCACTCCCCTCCGTGTACGTTCCGTCGGTGGAACTTTTCAGGGACCCAACACTCGCATGCCATTCAGACAAACTCCCATTCTATCATCGCGGCGGGGAAAGGGTGGATTTGTGGCGGTCCGCGGACACAGTGACAAATTCATTACTCGAACACTTCTCGCCGTTATTGGCATGCACGTCGAACAAAGTATTGTCTGAATGTCTTGGTGAGCAGACCTGAACCCAGCTGCGAGGTACTATACAGAACTGAGGTTCCCTTGATCTTCTCCCATAAGTGGCCCGGCGCCGTAACCGCCAGGTGAAGTTCTCCACGAAGAAGCTTTCATTAGACGTCGATTTGCGTTTGCATTGAATAAAGGGAGAACACAACGCGCGAAGACCTGCGAAGACGAGTGGATGTGGGTTTCATGCTTTCGATATCTGAATTCCTTCGCGAGCATGAGGCCAAGGCACTGTATCGTCAAGAACACCCACGCCCACGCCCACGGCTCCGCTCCTCCAATTCATGGGGTACGCAATCTTCCTCTCTTTCCCCTGGTACAAACGGAAGAATGGTGCAGGCGCGGCATCTCCGGAGCTGACGGAGGAGGATTTGACGCATCACAAACGCTCTGGCAGCGTGATGTTGGTCACTTGTCTGTCACCCCTTCAACCTTCCCGCGCAAGTGGTGGTATGTGTGCGTGCATTTATTACTGACTTGACACTTGCATGAACTGCTTACTTACCTGTTTTTGTTCGTTGACCGGTGACGATAGTAATTTAGGATATAACGTAAGTATATCAACCCGATATTCTTGTACTGCCGCTACCGCGACTCGTGCTGGAAGGTACCCTTCACCCGCTATGGGCCCAGGTCGCTAGGACTTCGCCGACCGAGGCTTTCGCAGCCAGGCGCGTCCCCGGCAAAGGCAGTGAAGCATTTCTCAACAGCGGAAACTGCACCCAAAGTACTGACACCACGGTGATGAACCCCGCAGATTACCGCTCACAAGAACTGCGGTGGTTGCAAGTACGACGTGGAAGGGCCAGAGATGGCTGACTCAGAACTTCAACCTTGTCCGCGGGCGCAGCAATAATCCGAGTCGAGCGGCACGACGACATTGTACCTGCGAATCTAGCAGTAAGTCGTGTTTTGATGGATTTCTTCCATTAGGTTGTGCGGGTGCGGAGAGGAGGAGCCACCTGTAGCTTCCCGAGTTCTGATACTGATACTACTGGTCATGGTCGTGCATGCACCGCTGACCATCAAGAGAAAAAGAAGAAGAAGCAGACAGGCGTCGAGGCAGGGCCGCTGGACATGACCTCTCGATGTCGCACGACGATTGAAACATCGGGTGTGGGTCTCGATGGCCGCAGGATCGACGTCAACGTCGTATTGAACAGCTATAGCGACCGGCAGTGCTAAACGGCGCCGCCACCCTGAGGCCACCCCTTCTACTCTATTGCTGCAAAGGCTATCGGTCGGCGGGGTCTGGGCTAATAGATCGTCATCATAAACTCGGGTTATACTGTAAATCAGGCCACAGCGACCGTGCGGGCTCGCCTTCCCCGTTGGCATACGCACCCGTCCGAGTTGTGCGGAAAGCTGTTCAAAACGTGATCGCTCGTGAATACAACAACCGTCTCTACCTTGGCTACACTGTACGAACTAAGAATACACCGTTTAATGAAAATCATGAAAAATTGCCCTCGTGGAAGATAAATTGAAGACTATGACGCCGCTTAGCTCCAGTATGAGGAGACAGTGGGTAAGCCGACTAAATAAGGAAGCTCGCGAGGGTGGGTCTTTAGCAGTGCGTGCGTGAGGACACGATGCACGCCTCTGGGTATATCGTACAACGTGTTGGTATAATCCGTGGAGCAGATAGTATGTACTTGCTCGTCCAGGAGACGATGCTAAAGACTTCAAAAGAAATCTTCTCCCGAGAAGTGCCTGGGGACGAGCTATGATGTTTCTTCGGCCCCTTCAATTCTGCCGCGGCGTCCCGTTTTCTGGTTCTCTTATCAGTAACCAAATAGGAAATCCAGCATATCGAGGACTTGAGAAATTCTTGACTGAGCGGTATACAAATCCTATGGAACGATAACTTTGAACCTGAAGGAGAGGGCATAACACAGAATGGCCAGCATTATTCGCAGAGAGCCAGAAGATCAGTAAGGTGTGTGAGTAGCTCGGAGGTAAACAAGATACCAACATATGCTGGAGACGAGACTTCCGCAAGTGCTCTTCTGTTCTCGGTGTCGGCCTAGAAAATTTTCAAGGCCGTATGTCAGCAAGCTGCTACTTCCTCGGACTTCACTAAGAAGTCTCACCTTTCGATTGACCACTTGGACGAGCCGCCTGCAAATACCTCTACCTCGGTAGGATGGTAATACACCGAGGAACTGCAATTTCCACGCTTCTTTTCTCAAACGTGTGCTGTCTACCCCAGCGGATGCATACAGGTCTTCGTACTTCGGAATGAACTGGCACAGGGTTGAGAAAGCGTAGAATCAGATAGCAGGAGAACATCACCCCACTGACATGATGCTTGTACCATTCTTTCATCTCCTCCGATAGATGGTTCATGATGTACTCGTCCTCCCTGTGAGCGAGTAGTACCAGAATTAAACAGATTGGGCGGCGAGTGGCACTGCTGTGAGCATCAAACCACAGCGCGACTCGGCAGAGCACTCACGCAAACCGCCAGTCGTGGCCAGGTGCCATCCAGACTGCTGCGCCGCATACTTCCTCCCCTTCATATGCCAGGTGGGACTCTCCATCTCGCAAAGATCGTTCGACGGCGAGACGGAACATGAGACTGGCAGTCGCTCTGTTTCCGTCGGTGAGTGAATCAATGGCTTGGTCTATGCGATGTGTCAAAGAACTAAATTAGTGGCGGTCCAAAAATTGGCAGATGGTAGGGTAAGTCGTACCGTCACTTAAAGATCGTAGCAACACGTCGACAACCGTCTGAACGTCTTCCACTATAGCAATAAAGGCGGTCGACGTCAGCTGTGAACAGCATGTTGACCTCCACTGGTCGAATCGACTCACCGGACGAGGCATCTACGCGGCGGACCACAGCTGACGAAGAGGCCATAGTTCAAATGGTTCTCGTTCGAGTTCGTACTCTAAGACTTCTTCCAAACCCTGCATGCCTTCTTATGTTGCTCGGAACTGTAGGAGAGACACCGCGGATACCGAGGCGGAGAGGATGATCAATGTGTTCGTGCCTCACTACGCCAAGTCCAGGCGGCGCTCCGCCACGCAAACACCTGGCCACTCGAGCCGACTCTCTCTATCCTAGTCCGACTTTCGGCGAGAGAGTGACATAGCAAGACTGCTCACAACTTGCACAACTCCGCTACTTTGTGCCATACTGCGCAAACGAAAAATTCTTTTGCCAGAGAACGTTTGTAAGTTGCAATTGAGCATGGCCAGCAGTGGTTCTGAGCGGCGGAGTATGACTCGCAGGTAAGACTGCTACCAGCTGCTGACCTTGGGTTCCATGTGTCTCGTTCGGATTACCACCGGTTCTAAATTTGATCTAAGTTACCCTCACGCAGGGTCTGTTTGAGGGTATGCACGACTTGAACACGACTGTATCCGAATCCTGATCAGTAGATATCCGAACTCTCCAAGGACTGGTTTGATTTGTCGTCCCAGGACCTTCCGCACATTTACATTCGCCGGACAGAGCAGCACAGGTCCTTTGTGTAAGTCGGCCGAGTCGACGACATAACAACTCACGGTCGACGTCTTCCCAGTATGTGTCTTCGAGGCTATAAACCGAGTATCCCCATGACAGTTTCGACCTGTTATCCCGGCAAGTCGACAGGCAGGAACGGTACCTCACCTGATCGTGAGCATCGGGAATCCATACATGCTCTTCTTGCTGCGAGTTTAATCACGTCCTGAGTACGAACGCCTCGCAAACCGCGCATGCGCATAATCGATTCTGCGGCCGAGCTCGGACTCTGTGATGGAGATTCTACTATGGTCCGCGGCCGGTTGCAGAACAGCGATAGGAAGAACACCGCAGACAGAACATGGAACGTGGTCGAGGAAGGTTACGTAGAGTAAGCGTGAAATGAATGAACGAACGTCCTAGACCTTGAAGAGGACAATTGCAAGGGGCATTTGAGCTTGTTGCCACCTCAAATCCAAGGAATTGGTAAAAGCGAAGTCAGTGGCAACCCACGAGCCAATCTGTGATTGGTATACGGCACCGACATAACACGTAAGTCGACGTGCATGGATCCGCCGATCTACACCCTCTATACTCTTACACGTATATACATCCGTACACTGTTCATCATTCTGGGCACCAAAAAACAGTAAAGCGACAGAGGTTGTAATCCTATGTTTCCTTAGTAATCTCCGTAGAGAGCCTCGCAGATAAATACAGCACGAATCTAAATGAAACAATCTCAAAGCCAACTTCTGACGCGCGGTTCATGCCCGATGAGACTCGCCGTCCCAAGCCACTGAGACACACTACTCGACATAAGACTAGAAGTTCTCTGTAAAAGGATAGAAATCAGATCACATGTCCATCGCAGTAAGAACTCGGGAGAAGACGCACCCTTTCCGAAGAAGAACCTAGTACCCTTGGGGTTAGAGTACTTGTTGCAGGATACATGAAGGGTCTTAGACAGAACCGGGGGGCCACAGAAGAACTGAAATGAAACAACGGTGGTTAGCTTTCGTTACAAAGCAACACGTCATATAAAGGTTACGCACCACGCCGACATCAGAGTCTGGGTGCTTCTCAGCGATAGAGCTAAACACTCTGTCCCAGTTCGGGCGACCGAAGTGAGTGGGTGCACGCAGAGAGGTAATGGCGTCCTTCTCAGCACCGACATCCTGAACGATGATGTTGTTCATGTCATCCTCCTTAATCTTGGCGGTGAGATAGATGTTGATCTCAATTCGGTTCTGAGTGTCCTGCTCCTCAATGGCCTGGAGCAAGGAGTGGAACCATTCGGCGGTGCCAAAGTCACGGATAACCCAGGTGAAGTACACCTTAGAAAGACGAGTTGGCTTCGAGTTGTTGAAGTTGTTCATACGGTACCAGATCGACTTCAGGATCCTGCGGGTGGCAAAGTGCGAATTAGATCGATCTCCACTAATATCCACGCGTGTACTTACGAAGCGAAGGGAGTAACACCGATACCAGCACCGACGAGAAGGACTGTCTCAAAGTTCAAGAAATCTTCAGAGGCAGAGCCGAAGGGACCGTCGACCATGACACGGGGGAGAACACGGTTCACGGGTGGTGGGACAACCTTGCTGACATCACCCTTCTCTCCTTTCCCCTTCTTCTCGAAGTCACAGCCAACGGCCTTCGCGAGAGCACCGGTGAAATCACCGCAGACACGGATGTGGACAGAGATGTAGTCCTCCTCAGGTGCGCTGATTCATATCATGAGAACGAGGTCCAGCTGAGTAATAAATATGACGTGATCTCACCTGGTAAGAGTGAAGGGGTGCCACTGGAAGTAAGAAACCTCGGGGCAGGACAAGAAGATATATTGACCAGCACGAGTAGTAGTCTTCTCCTTCTTGATCTGGAGCTCCATGACGTTCGAGGGGTGCTGGATGACCTTGTGGATGTAGGTCCTGTGCCTGGAACGAACCTCACGCAGAATACGCTCGAAGATCCAGATGACACCGCCAACAAGCCAGTAACGCTGAAGGTGGTAATTTTAGCAAGCTATCGATATCATGTGATGGCACCATGAAGACATACCCAGAAGACACCGATCGTGTTGTAAGAGCAGTACGGAGGCCTATCAGGCTTGATCATGCAGAACATGCCGTGGAGCTGCCAGTTGATGAAGAACACGATGAAGAGGTGATGAGTGTACCAGAACCATTCAAAGCGGGCACGGCGGCGTTTCTCCATCGCGTACCACACCATGATGCCCAGTGCGGCGGTCATGATCCATCCAGTGATACCGGGGCCAGTCGCGAAGTTGGCAGCCAAGAAAGCGACAATGCGCTGGCCAGTATTCTTCGCATCAGTGTCAGCCATAGCAAGCTCGGCAAAGTTGACCATGTGCGCGGCGATGTGAACGAAGGAGCCGAAGACGATGGACCAGGCGGTAGCCTTGTGGAAAGTGATGTTCTTGTCGAAAGGAATGTAGTGGTTCAATGGGGTACGACGTAAGAGGGAGATGAAGTTACGGCAGACGGGCAAGAGAATAAATATAACGTCAACATGAAGGACGAGGGCAGCCGTACGAGCGATGGCTGTAGAGGTGTGTATTCTATGAGTGAAATGGTAATATTATTGTGGAACGCATGAGACGCACTGAATGTAACACCAAAAGTCGCCCGAGCCGTGACCAAGTTATCCTTCGTCTGGTAATGGAAAGCACCGAAGACAGCCACCAAAAGGTGCAGGAAGATCCACACGCCAAAGAACAGTCTCCTCCCTCCCTCGTTGATCATCCAGACATTCCACTTCTCGGAGAACGTCTTGGGGACGTACGGCGCGACCTTCATTGAGGCGTTTGTGTTGGACCTCTGGAGGCCCTGAAGACGTCTGCGCTCGGTCTTGTTGCGCTGGAGGTAGACGTTCTGTCCTCCGAGTGATTTGTCCATGTCGGGGTGCTGCTCGAGAGAGGGCACCTTGCCATCAGAGAAGTCGAGCCCCGAGGAGCGGTTTCCGGGAGCCATTTTGGCAGATAATTGGTTGTCTTACGGCCTGCGTTTGATGTGTGAGTTAAAGACGAAGATGGCGAGGCCCTGCCTGCAGTAAAGACAGTATAAAATACGGCGAGGAGGAAGGAAAGGATGGGATGGGGGGCAAAAGCAGCCTGGAGAGACGACGGTCACGGGCAAGATGTATAGGGAGGGCGTCTATGTCTACCTTAGCTTTTGATGGCGACAAGCGCGTCGCCATGGGGAAATCACCTTTCTTTCACCTCCATCCATCTTTCTTGCCGGTTTCTACATCGCCTCGACGCCGTCTAGAATGCCCTCGAGCTCGCTGTCCGACGCAGCGTACTCGAATATTAACTCGACTTGTTCAGTCAACGGTAGGGCCAATTGAGCTCAGTATCCTAGCTACGCACAACACCACCTCTGCCCAATGGTGCAGCACACTGAGCATAGGGCCACATACAGCCACCGAGTCCGCACATCGGCCGTGGTCCATCTGCCGAGGGCTCGCATGCGCAGTTCCAACTTTCAAGTAGAACGCCAGTTGTCAGAATGGCAAGGATATCGTTTGTCTGATACGAACGGTTACAAATTTAGCTACGACTGGTCGCACAGTTATCTCTGTACAAAGCTTCTTCAACTCGCGAGTCTTCTTCCCTCGCCGGTAGCTGCATTCAATTATCCCGCCTTGCAACCCACTACAAATTCCTCTTCGCAACGTCGGCGTGGTGTCCGTAGCACTCCATCGCATCGTCAAGGTTTTCCTGTGGCATTGCATGGCGCTATGGATATGGCCACACAAGTAAAACGCAATGTCAATCACAAATCACAAGAGATTGATACGTCCATCTAATCTATCAAACAGACGCACCTGGCAGGCCCTCTTCGTTGATCACATTCTTGCACACGAAACTGACTCCTTGTCCAGCAGGTGGCGCGATGTCGACGTCCTTGAACAACATATTCGGACACGGCACAGCTGGGCTGCACTGCAGATCGACGACTATGGCAAACGGACATCACGTTTAGTCTCTACGGATGTGCGACCGAGGCGCCTGGTAACAAATGACATACTTTCGTTGTTCAGCGAGGTTCCTTGCCAATCTTCAAAGGTCAGATTGCTGAACTGTAACGCTGACGGCGTGTCATTTCTGGACATTACATCCCCAGGGTCAGTGTGATATCATTTTTCATGGACAGTGGAAATGAACTCACGAATGGCCACCGTTTGTCTGGTACAGGTGGATCGGGTTGCTCACTCGATCGAGTGAGAATCTCCTCGAGATCACGTTCGTGACGAAGCCTGAGTACGAGAACGATAAGTAGCAGCAGCTGATCAGGCTCACATACCCGGAGGATCACACACCTCCACCTCCGCCTCCACCCGTGGGAGGGACACCATTGACAGAACCTGTCCACGTTTTGAAGTAGACCTACAGAAGCTACATTAATCATGCTTGTACAGCGACAAAGATCACAGTGTGCATACCCCAGAGCCCATGTTCGGTTGGACTTTAGAATCCAAACGGACTAGCTACCAGACCAATAATGCGTCAGCTTCGCTCCATCTATCAGTAAAGATAGAAACTCACCTTGAAGTCTTCAAATGTAACATTGGCCACAATATCTGACTGTTGCACGCCAGTAAGTGTTCTCATGGTCATTAGAAGCAAACAAAACGTGACCGCATACCAGGTTCGCATATTGTCCTAGGGAACCTACAGCAACTCCATTGCCACCACGGCAGGTAACGTTGCTAGCCAGTATGTTCGTCGAGTTCTTCGTTCCCACCTCATTAGCGAGTTTCTCGCGACAAAAATAACTGACTCACGCCCTTAATCGCCAGACAGTCGTCCCCACATGTAATCTGTGTGAATCCATTTAACGTCATATAAGCGTGTCGAATGCCCGTGAGACATACATCCCAGTTCAAGAGCTGCACATTGTCGGATCGGTACGTATCGAGTCCTAATCATGCGTTAGTCTGATAGTTTATCTGCACGAGGCTTGAAGCTTGACCTACCGTCTGTGTTAGGCACGACGCTGACCGCAGTTCCGTGTCAGTCTTTTATCACGCGCACAGTAATAACCATCGCACGTACTTCTTCCCAGCGAATGCGGGGTCCGTATTCGTTGCGTTACAGAGCATGCCGTCGTAAATCACATTCTTCGAGTCCGCCACGGTGTTGCACCAGAACGGCTGGTTTTCAATGCGGAAGTTTCGGACGGTCCCCCTTGTAACATGCGACAGCGTGAACGCGATAGGACGACCATCACCATCCTCGCGAGTGCGGTTGGAGAAGTAGGTCCACCATTTTTGGCCGTTGCCTTGGATTCCACCGATGTTATGGGCGTCGATGACGAAGTCTCGGCCAGTGACGACGAACCAGGAGGCTTGGCTTTGGATGAAGACAACGCGGTACGTGTTGTCTGGGTTGAGCCAATATTCAATGTCTGGATTGAACTGGAAGCAGAAGAAATGTCGGGTTTAGTATGTCTTCTTGCCCTTTCTCGGTAAAACTACGCTGACGTTTAAATATCCATGTAGGTCGACTCTCGAGTTAGTCAAATTCCATGTCATCTTTCTGTAAGGCACGAAGGTAAGCAGACTTCAAAAGTGTTGTCGTTCAAGGGCAAAGGCATGCCTCGTGATGTTATAGTTTCCGGGGTTGAAGATGATAGCCCCGCCATGTCCGCAGTGGTTAATGGCTGCTTCAACCTTTCGCAATACGGCCAATGATGATCAATGATATTCCAGACACGGCAGACTACAACGGACGAACCTGGTTCGTGTCATCTTTGCCATGACCTACGGGCGTGAGACTACAAACTGACGATCCAAGTGCAGATGCCCCTGCTACGAGGACCGAAAGAGCACAGATGCTTGTTATGAGCCGCATCTCTTGCTGATTCCGCCACTGAGTACGCAGGAAGGGGGGCCTGAATTATCTCAGAACCTCTCTCTTTTATACGTACTCAAGACGCATGGAACAGAAGGTCACGTTCTACGATTCGCGGCGGTCAGCAGTCACCTACTGGGGTTCGCGTCCAATGTCCATCACGCCGTCATCACAGCGAAGTGAGGTTGGGCGGACCGACGGGTCGAGAGATGGGCGAGAGGTGGAGTTTGAGGACCAGGTGATGCGATGATCCATATCGAACTCGGTGTTTTATTTCCGTCTGTAGTTCCATAGAACTATCATAAGTTCTCTAGTATTCAGAGGAGGAAGTTCCAGTAAAATATTAATGCGGGGAAAGAATGACGATGATCTACGAGCGCTTGTCAGTACGCGTTCATAAGATAGACGCGCTTTATGGTAGTAGTAGAACGCGTGTGTGGGTGGCAGGGCACGCAGCTCGTTTCTGCACAACGACCAGTGGCATCTCACCGCGGCCTCAACACTGCTAGTCATGGATATCGACGAACCAGAGGTTCAGATTGTTGGATCTTCCAAAGTTAGGAAACTCAACGCCGTCCCTGTAGACGAAGCCCATCCGTTTGACTTGGAGAACTACATCTCCAGCTACAGTGGTCCGTGTCTCTCATCGTCGGCTACACCAAACTGTCCTAAGCTTTACATTTTGATATTCTAGGAAGAACCGTTGTAGACAGACTAACATGGATCATCCAACAAAGTCCCTCTATCGCACCGCAAGCCCTGCAGATTGCTATGGTCCATGTTCCGCATCTGAGAGATGGAAATGTTGTCACTGCGCTGCACTATGCATACGAGCAGGCTGCGGCTGGGCAAGATGAATTTCCGCCGTTCGAAGAGTTGACCAAGGTAGACCAGGCGTGGCTGGACGAACTGGTGCGAAGGAACAATGAGGATAGAGTAAAGCTGGAGGTCGAGTTGAAGACATACACGAGTAACATGATCAAAGAGAGTATCCGGGTGCGTAAAATACTCATGAAGTGTCTGGACGTAACACTAAGCAAAATGCGTACAGATGGCATACAGAGACTTGGGCGAATTCTATCGGACGATCGGAGACTATCAATCATCCTTAAAGCAGTATCAGAAGCTAAGAGACGTTTGCACGACGAGTCAGCATGTGTTAGACATGTGTCTATCCGTTCTTGAGGTGTGCTCCATCCATTTACTTGCTCCCAATGTTGAGTTTTATCATAATAATTCAACCGCCACAGCTTCTCATTGAGAGTCGTAACTTTGGCCTCATCACCAGTTACGTTTACAAAGCAGAGCCTGCGCTCGACGCTACTACCAACATCCTCCGTAACTCGAATCAAGGACCTACGGCAACCTCAGCTCCGCCAGGAAAGGAGAAGATCGCTGCAGAGCGCGAGAAAGTGCAGTCGAAGCTGGATCTCGCCACTGCGTTGTCCCATATGGCCCAAGGCACGTACGATAAGGCCGCCAGCTACTTCCTCAAAATCGGTTCCATCAAATCTCTCGGAAACTGGATTGGTACTGTGAGTGTTTCTTGTTTCTACAAGCACAGGGTGATATCTAAGTTTCGCATGCAGCTCATCTCTGCCTCCGATATCGCGATATACGGTACCCTATGTGCGCTGGCGAGCTTCCCGAGATCATCGATCAAAGCTCAGCTGATCGACAACGACTCCTTCGGAGTATACGTAGAGCAAGAGCCATACGTCAGAGAGCTCGTCGAGGCCTATATGTCCAGCAAGTTTAAGGCAGTCCTGGAGATCCTCGATCGCTATTCGGTATGTGTCCCTCATCTGAATGGATAGGTCTGAGACTCAACCCGGGCAACCGTAGACGAGACACTTCCTTGATTTGTATCTCTCGTCACACGTGGTGAATCTGACCAACCACATACGGAGTCGCGCGCTGGTGCTATACTTCCAACCGTTCGCGTCCATCAAGCTAGAGAGTCTCAGTGCCGCATTCGGCTGGACACCTGACTATTTGGAGCAACAGGTCGTTTCGCTTATTCAGGCGGGTGAGATTCAGGCGAGGATAGATAAGCAAAACAAGGTAAGTGCCGTGGGCTATAGTTGATCGTTATACTAAATGATGGCATGGCACAGATCCTCAAAGCCAAAGATACGGACCAGCGGGCTGCTTTGTATTCTCGCGCATTGAAGGCCGGTAGGGATATGCAGGCGACCAACCGCAAACTACTGCTTCGCATGCGACTGTGCGTTACTTCATTGTTCTCATCTTCCTTACGCCCATCTAATCTCTAAATATAGTCAGCAAGCAGAGCTGATCATCAAGGCCCCGAAGTCCTCCCAACAAACAACAGTCCACCCTAGCGAGCTCCTCTCATCTGACCACTACTGATGCTCCTAACCGATAGCCGTTGCTGCAACGAGCAGCTTGCATTTCATGTACATACCGCGCACTCTTGTATTTGTAGAATTCGCAACTCGCGCTGTCGGGTTCCCAAGGATACTGTATGCATATCACCCAGAAAAGACACGGGACGACGGGGATACAAGGAATACGAAATGTGCCTCCACAAACGATACAAGTAGATGATAAGCCCTTTCAAAATTGTGCGGGCCTCGTGCAACATAGAGAGGACACCATACCCACTACACTCGATTGTTATGACATGGGCATTTACACCCCAGCATCCGGAGGATGTACGGGAGGTGTACGATGGGCTATAGCTCGACTGGTTAGCCAGAGAATTAGACTTGTTCACGGTCGAAACGTTTGAAGGCATGTTTCTCGTATTCCTTGATTTTATGCTTGCGTTTCGTAGGACTATGTGAAGCGATGCCGCGTGAGATCGAGTGGTAGAATGATGCACAAATAGAGTTAGTATACGCACAGAACAGGAACGCGTGGCTCGATGAGTGCCCGTTGTTGCATACTGAGAAAGCGGTCTTTGAACAGGTTGCCCTCCGGCTGGGCGGACATAAGTTATTCAGCTTCTTTCACAGCAACGAAAGCGCGAGATAACGGAGTGCTTACCTTGAGCGCACGCAAACTCTCAGTCAGATCTTCACCCAGCTGCACGTCAACGTCGCCTTCGGGCACGAAGTGTCTACCGAGGCGTTGCCCCGCGAGCCCCTTTTTGAGCTGTTCGTGCAGAAGCTGTTGATGACGCTCCAGGCGGAGGCGTTCTCGTTCGGCCATGTCTTTGCTGAGCGTTTTTCTGAGTGACCTTGCTGCATGCACGGATGCGAGGAACCGCTTCTGAGCGACTTTCTCTGCAAGAGCGCGTTTCTATGGAGTGACGCCGTATCTTTAGATCCGCAGAACCAAAAATACACGACGACTTCGGGCGTACCTCTGCCAACCGTTTCTCGGCCTTCCGTCTCTCCTGTTTTGTTTTCCTTTCCGGTATCTTCTTTGCGGGCAAGACAGCCTCCAGCTCATTCGTCATCTCTTCATCGTCCAGTTCCTGGACTGTCATCCCCGCCGGCACGCCTACGGGTACATCCTCTGGAACATCATGGCGAGCCTGTAGGATTTTGTCCTTGGTTTTGGCAATCTCTTCTGCCTTCCTCACACGCTCTTCCTCCTTTTCGTGAGCAGTCCGCAGGAGCTCCAGATGCGATGAGACTGGTGGATTGTATGACGTTCCTTCGTGAGGCGAGGGTACCGCAGATAGTAAGATGTACTCTCTCGGGTGAGGCAAGGGCGGTGGCTTGGATATATGAGGATGAGCAACGAAACACATCTATAATGGACCAACAACTTACCTTCACGGAGGGCTTCTTGCTTGGTAGGTGTGCATCAACCATCTCGACATCCTCTGCGTCCCATACATCGTATTTTCCACTGTTCTTCACTGCTTCTGTCACTTCCATCAGTGCACTTCCTTCACCAGCTTCTGTAGAATCCATGACCGCATTGAACGGTCCTTTGCGCGGCCGTTTGCCTATTCTCAGCAGTCTCTCCTTCTCTTCGTGTGAAATCTTCTTGTGTTTTAGGGATGAAGCTGAAGTGGCACGAGTTGTTACTGCTGGGACGGCTGATCGTTGTGCAAGGATTTTGGCGGAGGAGAGTTGAGAAAAGGACACTTTGGGTAGTCTTCGACGGACTTCGGACATCGTTAGACAAGCCTATCAATAAATGTCAAGCAACAGACTGACCTTGTTCATCTCCTGTAACGTCCACTTGGAATAGCTCCTCATTACTTTTCTGCTGCAGAGTAGACCTATATGAGGTAGGATTTGCACACTTTCAGTACCAATATTCGGTATCCACACGATGATATCCATACCCGGTTACCCTTTCCTCTGTCCTCATCTCCTCCAGACCTTGTTCCACATCGTCCAAGTCAATATGTTTTCTCCATGCTTTCTTTCCTTTGCGGCTCGCCTGTGTGCGCTGCGAAGGTGCACCAACGACAGATTTTTCGTTCTTTTTCTGCGACTTCAAAGAAGAGCTCTCGGACACCAATCCCTTCGCCATACTGGTGTAGCTGATTGATTAGGAGAGCTGTGAACGAGTGTTTTGCTCCTATAGCTGTTGGTTAGAGGTCAATGTACGAAAGTTTCTTGATCGCCGAAACAGGTCTAACAGGCGCCCATAGACACCTTTCTCCTCGACCGCCATCATAAACATAACTCCTGCTAACAGCACCACCACCGTATCTACTACGACACATAGATAACATGCAATGGCACTGGCTATTATAAACACGCACATATGCGCAGTGGGAAGAACGAGATAGCTCTCGCCTCGTTGATAGCGCAGACTTCTGTGCACTCACGGTGTGGCGTTCAAGTTTCAACAGCCTCCGTCACTGATATTGAGAGGTACGCCTTTCTTATTGACTCATGGCTGCTCTAACACCTGAATTCTTGATACCAGACCATGTTTGATGCCGACATCGTTATTGTTGAGGGCGATCACTTCCCCAAGGTGGCGTACCGAACATCAGACAGTGAACCAACGTCTGCTTCTCGTGCATCACAGTGCTAGTCGCAAGGTATCTAGACTTCTGAAACTATAGTATGGCCAGAGGAAGCGCCACGGGGGTGAACAGACCATGACGCCGTGAAGCTATCGGAACTTGGAAAGGCAGCCTGGGAGCTCGCAGCCTACACGCGCACGGGCAGCTGCCCACTGCCACCACTGAGGTGCGCCGGAACTACATTCTTGTGCAGCGACGTGAATCAGTGTGCAATTGTTCTTGGTTACTGTGCAAGGTGTACGAGGTAGAATGGTATGTTGGCGTCCTTCGTCATGATTCATTCTCATTCACATATGTACATCTATATCAGTCAGGAACTGGACCTCATCGATGCATCAGCTGGCCGGGAAGCGCTTCACGTCCGTCGCGCTCATGCTTAGGCACAAATTCCGAAGACATTCTCTGCCTATAACGCGCGTCCAGCTTATGCAACTGTTGTGCAAGTGGGTATACCTCATACATTTGCAAGGAATGGTTACGTGATTCTAGTGGTAGCCTTCCACAAGTCCTGGGTTCCGTTGTTGCGGCCGTCTACAGCAGGATGCATGTGGTCCTTTACAGCGTGTACCTGACTTCAGGCGGTAAATTGTAAGTGCACAGTTGCTAATCAGGTACTTTAATCTCCAGCGACAATTGCATTGACTGCACGCAGGTAATTCGGCGCACGGATCTCAGTGCTTAGGCCACATCGTGTTCGTCTTATTGTCTGAAGTGTCGGGCTTCCAGTTCCGGTGAGTAATCATGTTTCGTGCGACTTTGATAGAGGCGCAAATTGCTGATTCTAGTGCGGTCCACACTCAATGTTAGGTTAAGCTGGTGCTGAGAAGTACAGCAGATATAGCGCATGTGCGGTACCGCGATCTGCAAAGCGTACTCAATACTTTTCGCATTGCATCCTCAGGACAGGCCCCTAACAAAAAGTTTCGGAAGCTATATCCGTTGATTGTCTTGCCTCACTGGCCACTCCTGTGGTGATGAGGCGATAAGGTTTGTGTGTTCATGAAATCCGACAGTGCAAGCATAACAATAAGGTGGGCGCTTACCGGCGAAAAGTCTTTTGTGTGCACATCTGGACACTGGGGCCGTCACCTGCGATGACGGACTAGTCTGTGTTCGGGCGCAGCGATTTCGCACCGTCGGCTTCTAATTGTTTACGTTTCCATTGGCGGCAGTATAAAGTCTGACAATGTCGCTCGAGTTGCTCTTCAGCTTCACTCGCTACCCTACTCTACCAGTCTTCTCAGACTCTACTACCTCTCTTCCTTCGGAAGCTCACTACTCCTCTTACCGCAATGGACGCCTTCACCACCGAGACACTTATCATCGCGTCACCACTCCCAGAGGAGCAGCTTCCCTACGACGAGGAGAGCAGTAGCAGCAGCAGCACAACAAGATGCGTAATTGCATGAGCTGCCTAGCACGATCAGCACTTTGTAAGTACATGTGTTTCGTCTTTGCAGACAAACATTAGCTGACCAGGACCACAATAGAACAGTTGCTGTACGACTCGAGGCTTCGCATGTCCACACGTGCAAGTTTCTCAGGGGTGTCCACCCTTCGTTCTCGGACATCTCTTCATCACATTTTGTTCCTCGGACACGACATGATAAATTATTATCGTCGATTATTTCAAAAGTATGGGATTCTGGGGTGTAGGATTATCGGGTCTTGTTGTAGGAATAGGGGACGAGGTGGAGGGGACGAGGTGGATGGCGACGATGTGTCGTCACCATACCGATTATCATAGAGCCACTCGGCTGCTTCTTCGACTTCATCATTAGCCGGGTTTCTGGTCATTTTGTTACACATCGCATTCACGAACTTTTATGATCCCTTCTCGAGTCAGAGTGCACAAGTCGACGTTAGCATTGAATGTGCCACCCTACTAAGTAATGCATGTCAACGTCAGTACAAGAGTTAGGATTCATGATAATGTCTTACGCCAACGCGAGTCGGCCTTCCTAAACGTGAGAGCAGAAATACGGGGCTGCTAAGGCCCAAAAAGAGGATGAGGGCGGAGCACCCGGGCTTACGTCCTGATACACGAAATGGACTTCAGTAGTCGGCGGTCGCGTACCATGGTGTTATCCGAGCCGAAATGACCATACGGCAAGAGTTTAAGCTTCAAGATACAGCACATCTATGACCATGTCTCTATTCCAGTAATTCCCTGCTGTACGATATAGCACGTCTATGAAATGACGACACGGAAGTCACCCACTGAGCCCGTCACATACTCCGGGACAGTAGGAGACGCATTCGGACCAGTTATCTCGGACTCCTTCGTGATACCTAGTAGATCGGTCAGTCGTCTTTCGTATCATTATTCACAAGGATCCTGCTTACCCGATAGGACGAGTAGGGTCGACAGCCCGCCGTTCCTACCAAACTCGATGTCGGTGTTCAGCCTATCGCCGACCATGATCGTTCTCTTAGGGTCAAAGTCATGTCTAAGGAGAGCGTGAATCAGCGATCGTTACGCATGAGAGCTACCCAAGCCATTCTAGGTATCTACTCACTTGGCTTTGATGCATTCCAGCATCGTTGGATTAGGCTTCCCGATATACAACGGCTCCCTCCCCAGTGCGGTCTTCACTGGCGACATGACCGCTCCGGCACCAGGGAGCAGACCATGCGCAGATGGATAGGTGCTATCGCCGTTAGTTGCGAGGAACTCGCAATCGGGATTGCGCAGGAGGTATTGGAAGGCTTTCGAAAGCTTGGTGTAGTTCACAGAGAGGTCAAGGCCGCAGAGGACTGCGCCGACGTTAGGGTCGGGGTTCCAACTGCCGAAGTCGAAGGGCTCCAAGGTGTTGTCTACAGGATCCTGTGTGCATGGAGTTGAGTGCAACCGTAAGAGTCAATGAGAGAAATAGCGATTCACGGTTCCACCGAGATATTGGATGTTCTCTACAGCTAATTCCTCTTCGATACCTGCCATACCGACGACGTAGACCTTCTTATCTTTGGGCAGCTTCAAGACGGAGGAGATGTACACCGCGGATGCGTATGCAGACCCAAAGATCTCGTCCTACATACCTCTCGGAATATCAGCCCTCTCCAAACAAGCAATCGCGATCAGGGTTACTCACCACATGTGCCTCTACACCAAGCTTATCGAACTTGCCCTTGTACATCCTCCTTGACTGCGTTGCATTATTTGTCACAAAAATCACCGACTTCTCTAGAGATTGTAGAGTTTTAGTCTCATTCCAAGCATGCAACGCATTGATTATTTAGGACATAACACATACTATGTGTGCGTAAATACGCTAACAGGTCAGTCGCTCCTGGGATTAACCTGTTTCCTTCCCATAGAACACCATCACAATCGAAGAGCCAAGTATCGTAGCTGTCTATGAGGGTCTGATAGTCTTCTTTGGTTGATAGTCGTTTCGCCATCGGTCTATGAGATTATGTTGAATCTAGCGATAGTCTAGGAAGGTTAGTAGCAGCCTTGATGACCGTTGTAGGTAGAGACGATAATCAATTTCGACCTGAGTATGTGGCAAGATCCAGAGTGTGCGACTCGCTCATATCGGGACGCGCACTCGGCCCCGCTCTTTCTCACCGCATCGATTGCTGGTGCACAGAGCGAAGCATGCGGCGACAAAGATGTTCAGGTGAACAATCATTCGGGACAGTAGGATATAGATCATTCTTACCATAGATTACAGCGCTCAAGAGGGCTCATAACTCACGAACTCACCGCGCAAAGCCATCGGGCATCGTGTCGAACGGTTGTATGTGATACACGTGCATAATATTGCAATGGTGAAGTAAAGGGGAAGAATGCAGGGATGGGGCATGTTGTCGCCATAATAGCTGAGGTGTACGCCAAACGATCAAAGAATCACCGTTAACTCTCGTCTACCCTCGGCACGTCGGTCTGTTGCATTTGAATTTCACAGCATATGTTGGACAGCAAGGAACACAGTGAAATAGAAGGGAATCCCATGAATCAAAGCCGTAAGTGTTATACATGATTTACTTGCGGCCGGGCTTTTGCTGGGACTTGATGACCCTCTTCACGATCTTGGCCTCCTCAACCAAGAAGGCGCGGAGAATGCTGTTAGAGAAGATTGTAAGAAATTGGGTGCGGAAAGAGCAAGTCGTACACGTACCGCTGCTTGACGCAGTCACCGCATCGTGAACCACCGTATGCCCGGCGAACGGTCTTCTGCCTCTTGGAGATCGTGGCGTATTGACGGGGGCGGAGAGCGGGGATCTAGAGGTAGAATATGAATAAGAAGATTACACACATCGGCATAGGGTGGGGGCGTACACCGGGGAGAGCAATGCCACAGTCACCGCACTTGGGGGCAGTGGGAAGCTTTTTCAGGTGGTGGTAGACAAGCTTGCCACCGGGGGTCTTCACCACACGCCTGCGGTTAGAGGTGGTGTTGTACGGCGTGCGCTTGCGGAGGGTGACACGTTGGGCCATTGGTGATGCTAGGGACAACAAGACTTGTCAGTATAAGTCCTCACTGCTTGCTTGCCCTAGACTCCGGCCATATCCACGGCTATAATCACGTCTCTCTCCCTGATAGCAAGCTCAGCCAGTCCTCCATTCTCCGCACAAATGTCTCTTTCCACCTCTGCAACTTCCTTCCTCACATGGCCTCCCAAACAATCATCACCGGGATAAGCTTGTAGATGTATACTCACATTAGTGAGGCAAACGAGGGATTACCTACAGCGATGGCGAAGAGGTCAGTAACAGAGTATACAAGCATAGTTTTAGCATGAATTCGACGAACCTTGGGTCTTGAGGATGCTGCAGCCGACGCCGACGATGTTGCTGAATTTGGTTCAGGAGGGCGCTGCCGGTGGCTTGGTGGTACTGCATAGTTGTCGGCATTTGCCGAATATATAACTTCTCCGCGTGACCTTCCTTTTTGGGACATCCATCCATCTCCCACTGCCTGTTCGCGAGCTGTTTGTGCTCTTCGTGATAACCTTGTTCAACTTGCAGCTCAACTAAGCTTGGCTATGGCTTCATACTGTTTGATAACACACCTACCGACCCAACCAAACTAGTACTTCCAACTTATCGACCTTTGGCTACTTGCTTACTAGAAGGTGTCTTTCCACTATTCTGCTGATGATATCTGGCCTGTCTCGGTTAACTCGGTCTTGCTGGTTTTGAATACCCCTGTTTCCTGTTCTGCTGCCTATAATTTTGGCCAAGTCGATGATAGATATCTTCGATGATCAATATTCTGTCGTATGTATGTACCATGGTCAGTATGGACAATGCTATTCCTGTCTTCCCCCATTTGTGAGAATATCATTGCACAATAGCATTTTGCGCTCACACGGATCGATACGTATACTGCGCTGTGAAGGTTGTGTGATTGTTGTGGCATGGTCCTGCGTGGCCATATCGGCGAGGGGAACAGGCGCCAACTGCACCCTTGTTTTGTTCCTCTCATCTTCAAGCTTCATCGCCCGCGTCGCCACCGCCTGGCGCAGCATCCGCCTCTGTATCTAACGTCTACGTTGCACAGCCACCCGCTGACTCTCATTATATCTGCTTGAACACGACTTATTCACGACCCTCACGAACTTCCTCTCCATTATCGAATTACATACCACCCTCGCAACAAGATGTCGCGCATGCCTCCAGGTAGGTAACCATCTAGCCAATCTTCGACTTCCTCCGAGGGCTTATCCATGCTCTATTTATACTCGGTTGTCAACCACCTCCCATGTATCGCTGCTGGTGCTGCGCCTGAACGCGACTTGCTCCTTGTCCTCGACCTTCATTCACTCTTTCACCTCTCGTGCTGGACACGACCATGTCGGACAAAACTCCCACTCCTCCTACGGCAGGCTCCCGCCCTCCCGCCTATGCTATGGTCTCTCGAGTATATAGCGCAAGTCTGCGACCGGTTGTAGTAGCTAGTAAGTGATCCATGCATAATGAATGCAAGCCCAGAAAGTCTAGGCATTAATGCGCTCCATCACGTAACCCCAGCTGCATTGATCACCGCTGGATGGACTCTATTCTCGTGAGTAATATATAATTCATTATGTGTACGTATACGTACTGAGTGTCATGAAAGGGGTGTATGTAATAAAATGAGCTTGCTAGCTAGAATCTCGTGAAGCTGATAACGATACAGATTGGCGCATTCGAGGAGATCAATGTGGACAAAGCTCGTGAGTCTCTCCTTCTCCACTCCAAACACGCAATTCTCAATGTTGTGCACAAAGAGGGCTTCCCGAAATTTGCGACCATCGCTATTGCCCTTGGCTCCCTATACATGACCGTTGTCGCAATTGAGCTATTCGGAGTGACCGCAGCAGTCATGGTACGCAATGCCTTACGGCCGTACTCAATCCCATCAATCTGACCATACCCTCAGAATAAGCTTGCGTTGATCAGAATATACAGCTTCCTCTCTGCGCTGAGCGCATTGATTGTTATCGCTTCCGCGTTTCTACGGGTCGTTATTCATTTCGTCTTCAAGGTGCGTGCCATTACGCCACTGACGTCAATTCATCGTTTAACCCGTTTCCACCGTCAGAACGATCTCATAGACGAGTGCAAGAAGCTGGCGACCGGCGCTGACGTTCTTACGGTAAGTATTGTCTGCAAATGACGGCCTCTGGACAGAAAGCTCACAATAACTTCCATAGCGCTTTGGTTTATGGGGTCCCACCATTCACGATAAGCTTACACCCGATGAGGCAGAAGATTGTCAGTAACAATTCTTTGCTACGCCTTTTTTCTATCAAATCATGTCTGACAACATACTCGCAGTCTGCAACCACTGGTGGAGTAGAGACTCGTTCGGCGAGATCATTTCGCTCATCATCCTTATCAGTAAGTTGTTGTCCACAGCGCTCAGAATTCGCTCTGATTCTCGCCCCTCTGCTCTTAGTTGTCTCTGCCTTCTTCGTCTCCATAGCCTTCGCCTTCAACCACCAGGTGCACGACCCTAATTTCCAACGTACTCGCGAAGTGCCCACACGCACAGAAGAATTCCCGGATCATTACAACCCTCCATATGTCTCTTACTCTTACAACACCTCGGCTCCCAATGTCGCCCCTCCTCGTTACGACCCTCCTGCTGGACCTCCTCCCGGGTTCAATGACTCTCAAGGAGTCGGTTACGGAGTCGGCGCGACGAAGGGTGGATCGAATGAAGATCTCAAGGGAGACGATCCTTTCGCAGATTTCGACGAGGTTCCGCACAAAGGCAGGCCTGGGGAGAGCAGAGATAACCTCGTTTGAAGGAGGGGTTCGTTTGCTTGTTTACATGATTGTACCGCTGGAGGCGGGAGTTGTACTCATACTTGCTTCGACATGGACACGCAATGCATAGGCTCATTGTTTCACGTTTACCAACATGTTTAGCAATGCGCTTGTGTGAAAAATTAGCAGAAGAGATGGAGCATTCTAACACACGCTTGCTTATCCAGAGATCACACTACCTAAGTGCCCCCCATACCCGTACGTACTCCTTATCCCACGGAGGCCAATGAGGATGAGCGGGGGACGGCGTGGTACAAATATTCGGAAGCCCCATCCGTAACGGCTCCTCCTCGCACACGATATGAGAAACAAACTGACTCATCATCTTTTGTCCCTCCCCCAACACCTTGCTAGAACTAAACCGTCCATTGCTTCTCCTCGACTCTTGCACAAACCGCAATGTCTCAACACCAAGACCAGCCTCTGCCCGCATTTTCAGGAAATGACGCAGATTAATATCGTGGCTGTCGCGCACATCATGAATCTGCAGTTCTGCGAGGGAAGGAAACAACTTATGGTTGAAGATCACCGTGAGCCAGAACCGAACATTGCTCCAGAGAACGACCTTCTTCACGCTCTCCAACGCCTTCATGCACTGGACTAACCGGGAGAGAGCGACTCCCTCCGAGCGTTTCTTCTGGTAGTGTTTCGGCTTTCTGACACCCAGCCACAATTCGCATATCTTGATTGAGTGCGAATCAGAGTCCGAGGGCGTTGTGTACAGTCGAAGGAGATGTTTCAAGGCGGAAGATGTGTTGACGTTACCGGCCGGAGAGAGGTCTGCACAGATGCTCCTCGTACCATCTGTGACAACGAAGTAGTCTCGCGGGCCAATGTACACTTTCCGCTCCGGGAGGAGCCGATGTTCGAAGGTGCTCGTGAAGGTGGAGGTGACGCGCTCGTTTTCGAGCTGAAGGTACGCCTTGGCCAGTACCTCTGGTGCGATGAGGAGCTCCTCGATGAATGTCGCGCATAGGACACCTCGCGCGGATACACGCTTCAGCCGTGGCATGTTGACCGGTGGTAAGACTGCCAGGTTGAGGGGCTCAAGTCGGCTGTTGCTGCTCTCTTCCATGATAAGATCCTCGAGTTGTGGATGGGAGCCTAAGAATCGAAGGAAGATTTGGGCCCTGTGGGGGTCCTGGATGATTCTCTGGTTGTCGAGGATGAGGTGGCGCAACATCCGGAACTTTGAGTTGAACCAACGGAAGCGGATGTGGGTGACCAACGTCTGAAGCTGGGGAAGACGCAGCTCATACGGAGGCTCTTGCGTACGGGGTTCTACTTGCCAGTCATCCCAGTTGTACAGGGCCAAACTTCGTAAATGAGTGGCTTCATGCGTCGCGAAGAACTTGAGAGAGTTGACTTTGGCCATGTTTACCTGGAGTTCTCGAATGCGTGATGCATTCGACGCAAGACACTGGAGAAGAGCTTCGTTGGCGTGTTTCGACGTCATGTGGATAACACCCTCGAAGTACACAGTGAGAGGAAGGACGCCAGCCCGTTGGATAGAGAGTGAGATGGTTTGCAGGTCGAAGCTGTCAAGTGGCGGCCTTGGTATCTTGATTTCGGTCCAAAGTGACGGTGTATTTGTGGCTATCTGTCTCCAGTGAGAGCACACGGCCTGGATGTCTCTCCATGGATAGTCCTCAAAGCCACGAAGGGGCTGCCAGTGGTCTCTGATGGTTGCATGCTCAAATATGAGGCCCAATAGCTCTGGTGCGAATTGGTTGATTGGCACCAGGGTATTTCTATGGCGAAGCAAAATCGGGATAAGTCTGTCGTCGTCCTCTGTAGCCTGTTCTGCCAGCTCGTCAAGCTAATGCCATCATGGTGTCTGTCAGGGTTCGGGCAGCAAGGACAATACCGTTGTATGAAGCTCACCATATCAATATTTAGCCTATCGGGGAGACTGTTCGCAATGAAAGAATACAGAATGCGGTGAGTTAGAGAAAGTGGAGAACCGTGAGGCTGGCTCGGGTGGCTTAGAGTGAAGACGTGACGTACCTAGCTAAAATGCCGATGAGCTCGGTGGTAGGCCCAGGAGGTTGGTCCATGTGCGTTTCAGCACTGGCATATCCGAGTCGTAAAGCCTCTTGTAGCTCTCCTCGACTTAAAGTAGGTTCGTGTGAAGATAGCATGATCACCTAGCTATTGGTAGTAATGTGCAAGTATATTTCTAGAATATCTAGTAAGACAGACTTTCATCAGTGACCAAGTATGCGTGCACGCCAAGTGTTGCCGTAGAATGCAGACAGTTACTTACTACGACGCCGTTGAACAACTGTAAGCGATCTTCTATACACCCTCGAAAGGCGCGGTCCCCGTCCCAGAACTTCAAGGGCTATGCAACTGCCAGCTAGAAGTGCTCCGGAATCCGGGCTGTATATGCTTGAGCACAGATACGTCAGTTTAGGTATTACGAGGAGCAACGGGTGCACTCGTGGATGCGGAGAGAGAGCAAGGGGCTCCCTGAGTAATTCGAACATTTGGTACAGACTCCGACGTGGTTGACGGGTTGACGGATTGAAAGTTTGACGGGGTGACAACTATACGTACCCCATCTATCGGAGTCTACGCACACGGACTCAGAATGAAGTTCCCCGCGGCGGATTTGTCCGAGAGGTGAGTCCAACGTGACAGACACTAAGCAATACTTACTGACTCAATGAGTCCCGGCCAAAGAAAGTCGTTGGGGGATGTCGATACTTGATGTGAATTATTGGTATATCAACGATGAACGCCGTGAACGGGGACCGAAATGAGAATGGATTACTATAGGTAATAGATACATGAGGGTGTGCGGCTACCCTTGTGGGCCGTGGGGGTATGCGGGTTGTATGATATATAGAGGGTCCAGATCATTACCAACTGTAACACCGAATGAACAAGATATGAGAACAGGGATAGGCTTTTACAAGATCAGTACAGCGGCAAAGAAAGCAGCCGCTGCGCCAACGAGGTTGACACCATTAGACGAAGCACCACTGGTACCGGTAGGACTCGGGGCACTGTAGGATAAGGTGGTCTCAGCAAAGAACGAAGGCAGGAGGGGTTGATGACTTACGCAGAGCCAGAGCCAGAGGCGGAGCCAGAGCTCGCGGCGGATGAAGCGCCTGACTGAGCACCTGAGCTTGCTGGACTGGGCGCAGAAGATCCAGAAGATGCAGGCACAGAAGTAGCAGATGCCGGCACGGATTCAGTTGCGCTGTCCGAAGAAGAGGCGGTGGGAGCAGGTGCGGGAGTGCTCGTGAGAGTTACACCCTGAGGTTCAAGCAACAACAAAGAAAAGGTTACGGTCGTTCATGCACGGAGAGCAACGAAATGACTTACGACGGCCTTGCAGAGTCCCTGCGCCAATGAATCAGCCTTAGCAGCGTCGTCTGCAGTGCATGCCTTTGCGATACAGTCGGTGGTTTCAGCGACGTAATCTGAGCTCTTGCAAAGGCAAGCGTTATCGTCGGCTGAGCACCCGAACAAGTTGGTGGGGTTGAGAACGCAAGGCAGCGCGCAAGCTAGACAGATCAAGGTAAGCTCATTGTACCTGGCCGGTTGACCCCCTATCAAAGCACTTACAAGGATAGCTATCCTGCCTGGCTTGGAGTGACGCGGCAGACGCAGTGGAGGCAGCAACCAAAAGAGCAACGATAGCGAAGCGCATGTTGAATGATCTAGGTGGCTGGTAAAGACAGGAAGTGCAAGGTGCGGGATGAAGGTCGAAAGGTCGCGCTTGCAGCTGCGGGGAAGTAACTCGTGCGAGGATGAGTTGCTATGAAAGGACGACAGCGAGCACTGTGTGCTTTATACTCCCGCCCAGTAAGCATGAGTTGTCATCAGGGACAGAACTTGCTGTCACAAGTCTAGGGTGAGAACGGCTTGGACTGGAGATGGGAAAATGTTCGCACAAACAATTGGTCTAAAAAGAAACAATGACCGTTCTGACAGGCATTGCTTTCGGGATTTGACCAGCTTGCTCGCGTGGATCTGTTCGCTCATTCTGGATAGTTGTCTGATAGCAAACTGATAAGTAGGGAATTTGTATACGGGGGCTGAGTACCGTAGTGAGCTGAATACAACAGGCGATGCCATTGGGACGGGCATAATGGGATGGAGAATTTGGGCACAATGGCGGCACAAAGGGAGTTCCCGTTGAAGTAACCCTCTTGAAAACTCTCAATTTGATGGGATTGATCAAGACTGATCGCCCTCGGCAGCGCCCAGGACATGAGCGGGATAAGTCCGGGACGCTGGCGCAACGTGTTAGCTATTGTCACGTGCATTTGGAACTATACAGCTTGCTCCCACGCCCCCAGCCACATCCTATTCTGGGTAGTCGGCTTTGGGCGCTTAGCGTTCGCAGACCCGCAAGCTTTGGCTGGTAGCTAGCGACCCTCAGAGCTCATCGAACCCGACATCCTCAAGAAATGGTATGTCGTTGTGCTCGTTGCCGCCGTCACTTTGACTAACTTACATGTTACCAGGCCCCCAAGACTGCCACCAAAAAGGTGTGTTGGACCCCCCTTTGACGGAGCATCCATACTTACAGGCTGGCCTCCTCTGTCCTTCGTCGACATTACCGCGATGCACCCAAACAGACCGGCAAGACACGTTCGGCCCTCCAGGACGTCGTCACGCGCGAATACACCATCCACTTGCACAAGCTCGTACACGGTCGCTCCTTCAAGAAGAGGGCTCCTCATGCCGTCAAGTCCGTAGTCAACTTCGCACAGAAGGCGATGGGCACCCAGGACGTTCGTCTCGACCCCAAGCTTAACCAGGCCATCTGGGCTCAGGGCATCAAGAGCGTTCCTCACAGAATACGGGTCCGACTTGAGCGTTCGTGTTATGTGTGCAGTGGGAAGAGTTGAACAGAAAAACTGAGATGTTATTCTCTAGGCAAACGTAACGACGAGGAGGGCGCGAAGGAGAAGCTCTTCACCTACGCTTCGCACGTTATCGTTGACTCGTACAAGGTACGTTTTGTCAGTCAAGTGCAACTCTATGTGACGCTAACTGTCTGTCCAGGGTCTCGAGACGACCGTGGTCGAGGCTGAGTAAACCACTCGTTCCACATTGAGCGAGCGGAAGATAGAGGGTCGACGGGGCCGACCTTGTTTCTTCCTGGTGTACTTTTTATAGGTCATACGTGCATGCATCCTTTCATCTCATACCGTACGCATTGTACTGCTCTCACTTTCTCTCATATGCCATGCCCACCGAAGCAATACCTAAAAGGCATATGTCATGCTCACGCGCTACGCTCACAGTGCACATCAAAATCTTCCGGTAAGTCTGTCTTTCACAAACGTGCAATCGGCCTCAGAAAGGCCGGTCAATTCTCCTAATATCCCAGAAGGCAATATATATTATCAAATAAAGTCATCTACAGTAGCCAATAACGTCTGAAAGCGATCACATAGAGCACCAAACCAAACATATAGAGGATATGCGACGTCTAGCTATAGCAAGTCCAGAAGTCCTCACATTTATCGAACCCAATTCAAGTCCCTTCTGTGTCTGACTTTCACTGAGTCTGGAATGGTGCTCCTGTTCGGTCGACGTTCCCAGATGGGGTCTACGTCGGGTCCGTCGAGATCTCCTGCGCCGTCCCATCCCCAACACCATACTGCGAGAGCAAAAATGTGAGACGAGTATAGGGTTAGACGGTGAAAGGGGCTTACCATGTTCTGGTCCTGGGAGAAAGTCTATCGCGTCGCTTTCTTCATCTGTGAACAGACGGTCGTGAGGGCCAAACCATGCACGGTCCTGGGGATCTGTACGCGGATTATCGGGGAGGCCACCTAACCGGACGTAACCTCGAATTGAGGTGAGGTTCTTCCGTGGTGGGTGAATTATGTCGTACACACGCTTTCCAAATACAAGTCAGCAACAGCCAGCTATTTAGCACGTACGAACACACTCACTCCGTCATAAGCGAGTTTGACTCTCGGCACCATCAGAATCCTCCCGTACCCAACGTCCCAGTAGTCGTTCGCGATCAGACTACACTCGCTGGCAGAGCACTCTCCTTCGGTGATACGCGCCATACGGAACTTTACGTGTGGGGGATTGTAGAACGGTGCCGGGTCCATGATGGCTATACCGTTCCAGCAGGACTGCATCTGCACCGGTAGGTGACGTTGGAACCGTTCCTGTGAGTGTGGTCGATGGAAAACGGACTCGAAGGGTGCGTTTTCCAAAGCAGTGCCGTTGATATCTCGCGCTACCCAGTTGTCGTAGAACACAGGGGAGCCCTATTCCATATACGTGTGGGTCAGTTGTAGCTGAAATTGGCGGTGGAAACGACGTACGAGTTCGTCGTGGAACATGTAATCCGTCGCGCACGTTATACCAGCATTGTTCCTCCTGCTCTGCCAGATCAGCTCCAACAAGTCGTCTACACAGGGGAGAATATCGTTCATGAAGATGATGCTGTCGAAGTATTCGTTCTCCGTGTTGCGAAGCTCGTGCAAGGGCACGAACGCAGCGTTTCGAACTTCCGCGAGGTACTCGATACGGTGGTTGAACGCTCCTCTCGTACGCATCGAGGTCTGAATCTTTACTCTCAAACCGACCGACCGGCAAAGAGCATCGAATATTCGTAGAAGCGCCTTTGTTTGATCGGTGGAGCCGTTCTCGTAAATGGAGACGTAGACGTTCTGGTACCCAAGGATGGCGGATACCCTGAAGAGCGTGGCGAATAAGTCGGGAATGACGTCGAATGAGTTGTACAAGTTGATGGCGAAGAAGTATTTGTGGTTGTCCGCGGGGAGTTGTCGTGTGGGAGGGACGTAGTCACCTTCTGAGCCTGTGTTCATCCTGAGCGCGTCCATCCACGATGTACGTGACGGTGTCTGGTGGCCAATGAGAGTAGAGTAGCGGTCCCTCGCTTGGTCCTTGTAGAGAGGTTGGGCGTGTCGTGTGCATTCTTTCGTGTAGCGGGGAGAGAGGTTGGTGAGAAGCTCAAGCACCCTCCGACGCTGATCCAGAGTGGGTGTGCTTATGGGGTGTCGCGAGTTGGCGTGAACATTGGAGACCACGGGGGAGCTCCCTCCCCGCCATAGTGAACTTGTAGACTGGATGCTAGTCAGAGTCGTTCAATCAACACAATAGAAAGACCATACACACCTCTGATCTGAAGAGGTTTGCCACCAGCAAACCAATGAAGACACCGATACCTATGGATACCCAGGTCGGTAGCCGTGCGAGTGGGTTGGTAGTTTTCGGTTGCATGACTTCAAGGTTTAAAAGTTCGAATAAGCTTCAGAGGCCCAACGCAGACGCTTTGTTGCTGGAGACACTCACTGATATGACAAGTACTTTCAGCGCGTCATGCACAAGTGTGTCTCCTGGCCTCCGCTGAGATGTCTTTAGCTAGTGTTCCGTGACTGGAAAGTCGTCGCGCGCGTCGTAGTTCGCACAGAGTTGCAGTGCGGTCGTAAAGGGGTAAACGAGCGACAAGAACGTTTGAACGTGGAACAGAGGGAGGCCTAAAGCAGTCGACGGAGCAGTGAGTTTACTTGTCAATTGGGCGCTTCCCTAGAACTCTTCCGTGAACACAAAGTTTGATGCGCCTCCTGAATCCCGCCCGGCCTGGCGCATAGCGAGCAGACCGTTGCACAACAGTTTGGCGGTAGCATTGTTGGCGGTGTCGAAGATGCTTCCGTCGCTTCGTACAGTATTTTGAGTTGGCAGCTGCTGCGCACATACGGATCAGAGAGCCTATGTATTTGTCGGTACATGTAATTTCATCGTGTTCGCGGTTACGTTACACGTCCTGGCCTCCACCATCCCGCCCAACCCCTCGAGAATGCTGTTCAACCCGCGTCCAACGCTGTCTGTCTCCGCGATGACAGCCCTCGGCGGGCGCACGTGGCAAGCCAGCGATGGCCGCTGCTTTGGCGCGCGTTAGGGTCGCTAAAGGTCGCCTGGAAGGGGCAAGAGCTAGCATCCGCCTCCGCCGCCTCCTGGCATGCAACGACGAACAGGGAAAGGAGTGGCTCATATTTCTCCTCCACTCCCGCCGCGCATGGCTTCAGACATCTCAGAAAAGCCGTCCTCACGGCTCAACCAGAAGAGCTTCGGCGTCACAAACAAGATATGGCTCATCGTCGCGCTCTTCATCGCCCTCATCCTCTTCACCCGCTCTATCTTTCCCTCTGACCCCTCCAACTACCCCCGGCACAAGTTCTTGAACGCAGACCTGAAGCCCAAGAACTATCTCAATATCACCGAAGGAGACTCTGTGCCATTCTCATTTTGTCCCGCGCTGGGTCCTGGAGACGAGCTTGCGACGAAGTATGACCCCGTAGCACTCACGAAGACGAGGCTGCACACAGGAAGTGGCGCACGCATACAACGTGTTATAACGCGAGCTTTGTCGGGGCTTCCTGTGACGATAAGTGTCATTGGCGGTTCAAGTGAGTCTTACTATCATTGCATCCTTCGTGGAAACATTGTTGTGTTCCACTCTATCCAAGAACCTCAGCACGCATGCTGCTAGAAAGAAGGAACCAGGCACTATTGTCAATATGCTCTGCTGTTGAGCCCAAGCTACTCCAAGAAGCACGGTTGCGCATTCTCACGCGTGTTCCATATGCTATGGACGAGCGTGTAGGCGTAGCTCGCTCAATCGCTAGTGCAGATACAATTACCACCACATCTGATTCTTGACCTATATCACGCAGTACTGACGATCTTGCCACAGTTTCAGCATGTCACGGTGCTGGCGATGAGCCATTAGCACCCTTATGTTACCCCTCACGATTCTTCAACTGGTGGAATAGCGTGTTCCCCCATCCTGCCTCTGAACTCACGAACGGAGCCATGCGCAAAACAACATCCGCGTATTTCTCTTTCTGTAACGCCCACCATGTACCAGACGTGACAGACCTTGTCATTGTCGAACTTGATGCCGAAGACGCAGGGTAAGTCAACTTATGGTCTGCAAGGCAAACATCTGACTCTCTATCAGGGACCGACAATCCATGGAAGACTTCGAGCTTCTCATTCGCTCACTCCTTATTCGCCCTGACCAACCAGCTGTACTCATACTCGGCCACTCAAGTCCACAAATACTGGAACAAGGCGGTTTCCTTGGTCCTGATCAATGGCATACACTGGTGGCTCAGTTCTACGACGTTCCGCATGTCAGGTACGCACCTACGCACACCCTTACACGACATATACTCAGCCTTCTCTAGCATCAAACCCGTTATCTACCCTATGTATCTTCAAGACCCATCCACCGTGCAGCCATACTTCGTCGACCCTATGCTTGCTAACCCAGCAGGCCACGAACTCATTGCTGACGTCCTCATCTCCTACTTCCAAGCCCAGATATGCACCGCTTGGGCAGCCGCAACAGGTACCGCAAGCGAAGTCACACCAGGCCCTGGACCGCTGGTATATAACGAGAAGGCAAACACGCCAACGGATGCTCGTGGCTTGTTCGGTGGTGTTGCACAACGCAAAGGCGCGGCCGGTGCAGCTGCACCCGAAGACCCCGACGCCAACGAACCTGTTGTGAAAGCCGGTCCCGTTGCATTCGCCGAACCGGGTACTCGCCAGCTTTCAGAACAGCTCTATCCCAACCTCAAAGTTCCACCCTCTCGTATCAACCAGCGTCCCGCAGACTATAACGCCCGAATGTTCGAGGAAGTGAAGCCCTTCTGCGTTTCCGCCAATGATCTCATCAACCCACTTCCTCCGTCGATATTCTCAGGAAGCGGATGGGAAGTCTTCCATCCTCCACTGGGCACGGCAGAGCTGAACAGCTACGCGCACTATTGGTATTCCAACTTGCCTACGAGCAAGCTCAGGGTGGGAGTGCAAGTTGGTGCAGGCGATATTGGGATCTACTATTTGAGGGAGCCGTCGACGCAGGTTGGATTGGGAAGTGCAGTCGAGTGTTGGGTAGATGACAATTATGCGGGTGCGAAGATCATTGAGAACGCGGCACAAATCGCTGAAGCCACTCCTGCGTAAGTCTATCTTTTCGTCATCTCACATGTATGAACTGTGTTGACGTGGACGGCGATATAGGCTTGCGATCATTGATCAATTCGTCGCCAAAGGCCCGCACTTTGTGGAGTGTAGGTTATTGGGAGAGGAAGATGATCGGAACGTGCCAGCGTTCAAGGTCATTGGTATATTCTCGACTTAAAAGCGGGCTTTCCCCTTGGGCATTGGCCCTGGGCAGCCTTGGAGACGTTTGCAGAATGGACGGACAGCCTTGTTGCACATGGACATACCTCCGCGATAACGAAACGATTGTGCTCTTCAGCCTCCTGCACGCTCTCACCCCTCTGCGCTACGCCTGCGCGCTCCGCTCCTTCCTAGAAACCCTAGCTCTCATTAATCTCATTCCCCGCACATTCGTCTGGTCTCCTGCTCAAGCTATGTCTCTGAGTCCTTTGGTTTGCCGTTTATTTAATGCAGTAGAATGATATTACATCCAGCCCTTTCGTGCCAAATATGTAGGTAGAGTATTGGATTGGGGTTATAATGCAGAATGTCTATTACATTCCGATTGGTTGTACGTACGCGAATTGAAGGGCTTGACCTCCGCTGGCAGGCATCATACTTGTTGAAATGCACGAGGCCAAACGGAGTAAATTCCCTGTATTTCCGTCCCACGCTTGAAGGTTGATGACAGATTGGCATATAGATGTATTTCACTACACGTGTGCATGCATATCCGCCTTGCCTTCATACCACTACCACAACTGGCCCAGGCACAAGCTCGTTGAATGATGACCATGCAAGCGTTTACGCCGAGGACGATGATCCTCACAATGACCGTTCTCTTTCTTTCCGCAACGCTACAACTAGCCACATCATGGATATATCACAGATACAACCCTGCAACCGAGTGCACGTGCAGTAACTCGCTGCCTTCCTCGCCGAATTTCGAGACTGAATATTGTACGTCCGAAAGCAACGATCTCTAGTCGAGCATTAATCGTGTTGCGTGGTAGCTTGGATAGGTGACGATTACCCACCATATCTCCCTATCGACCTCGGGGACCCGGTGGCGTTAGTACTTGAAGATTCAAGACACTACGCTTTGACTTCTCCTGAAGCAGATGCGGAATGGGAGTCTGTCTACCCGGGACGCGGTCTCGGATTTGTGCGACTGGGACCAAAGAAGCGGTTCTTCAGTCTATCGTTATACCACCAGATGCATTGTCTTGACTCCTTGCGAAGGACTATTCTTGGACAAAGCCATCACCACGGCAGGCGAGGAGACGGAGAAGGGCCTGCAGAGGTGTTGAAGCGAGACGTCGAGCACTCGGCACACTGTCTCAACTACTTGAGACAGACCGCGCTGTGTGCGGCGGATATGACATTGGAGCCGGAGGTTGTGGAAGGGTCGCAGGAGGTGGGTGAGGGCTTGGGAGCGACGCATGTGTGCCGAGACTGGAGTAAGGTGCACGAGTTTGTGAAGAGGAACTGGGAAGACTGGGAGGAATGGACACAGACGAATAGCAGCCTCTATAAGTCATAGGTCCATAGGTGATTTACGTAGCATAATATCCGGTCAAACTAAGTTATATCCCTATACGGAACCTCAGGCTACGAAATGCAGTCAACACTGAACGCTTCAAAGCTTCAACGTTGTAACTTACCTGGTGGGTGTAATAAGGGGCTTAAGTCCTCGATCATGTTCCAGTGCGCCGCCTTGTCATCGTACAGGTGCACAGTCAAAGTGGCCTCAAGCCTTCTGAAAACATCCTGTTCGCGATGTCCTTGGAAGAATCGAGTGATATGAGTGTGCTGACGAAAATCAAAGTTCACCGATACTGGTCTCCGCAACCGAAGTAGTGCTTCTCCAATAGCGACCCAGTCATAGACCATGCAGCACGCTTCGAAATTCTCAGCATTGGTCGCACCAAGAGCCGCCACAGCCACGCTGACCCTTGAGATGCGATATTCATTGTATTCTGGGTCGATCGCTTTCGACTCGATGCAAAACTTTGGGCTTAGTCGATCGTGGCCTCGCAAGTCACCATATCTAGCGGAACCATCAACCATATCTATAAACAACTGTGCGGCTGTACATGTAAACTGTTCAGGAGATATCAGAGCATAGAATACTATTCTCGATGCCTACCTGGCCGTGTAGGTGATCCATCGAATCCTGCTCGTACAAGTCGGAGGAGTGCTTGGGCATCCATATCACGCGGTGGTGACTTGTCAATAAGGTTCGCCGCAATAGTAAGGATAACCTGGTTGTCCACATCAGAAAGGTAGAGATCCCGAGCCCAAGATGGACGTCCGAGGTAGGATGCCAGTTGAGTGAAGGATCCTGGATCGCTACATGTTTCTTTATCAATCGATGCTCGAACAGGCCATGGAGAGAACAACGCGAACGAAGCGTCAGGCGCATTCGAACCCGTGAGCCTGACGTTTTTTAACCGCAAGTGTGTTGAGTGCTGAAGATGGTCCGGTACGAAGCTGAGGCCCTGGAGCAGCGCGATAAAGTCCGAGAGATCATTGAACTGAATATTCTCCAGCACGAGTGAGTTGCAGCGACGGAAGTGCGCGGGAATAGTACGCGGAAGTCCCCTGGAGAGGATCCGACGTATGACATCTCGTCGCCCACGAGGGTCGGCAGGGAGAGGTGGCAATGGACCCAGAACGTGAAGAGTGAGAAACATCGCGTGATTATCTCCTCTATCACTCGTGTTTTCCAGGGTGATGTTGTGGGACTGTACAAAAGAGTAGAGATTATGTAGCCAAGGGTGACCCCGCCCAATCTCCCACTCTGCGGTTAGGAAGCGTACTTGTGCTAATATGCGAGGGAATCTCGGTGGAGGACTCAACATAAATGTGCGAAGAGTGCGAATGTCTTCAAAAGATCGCAGAGCGAGGAACCTGAAGATCCTCCTTCGACACTGGGTCGCCCAGTAAAAACAGGTAAGAGAGCAGGCGGAGAGAAGTTGTTTTGCTTCTCTCCTTTCTCTCGAGCGGCCAGTGGTCGAGAGAATTTCGTACGGCCCTACATGAGACAGAATATTGTCATACAGCTCGGGCGGTATTCGAGTCGCAGCGGAAGTCATGGCTGGACGATGGTCGCTGTTCAGACGACGGTGAGATATAGTCTCCCAGAGGCAGAGTAGACAGATTCAACCTTCGCGAGCTCAGGATCATCTGTCTGTGAGATACATGGATACCAAATACACGCAGGTAATAGTTTGATGCGCCTGCTCATACTTAGATCCGTCGGGCGCCCCGCCCTTGAGTTGCTCTCTTCTAATCAACACAGACAACCAGCATGACCGCAACGGCATTCTCGCTTCCACAGAAATATATTCTAACACCGGAGCAATTGAACTATTTTCAGAAAGAATCCAAGACACATCAAGACATCCTTACATTTGTGGGCCGATTGAACGACAGCGTCATCGGTGTCAAGCTCACTTCGGAGTGCGCAGTTTCGGAGGTACGCTACTCGTTGTGTAAGGTCAGTCAGGCGATAAAGTACTCATGTACATGTCTAGGGCGTGTTGGCAATACTCAATATCCTCGAGCAAGTCGAAGCGATAGCTAAGGACATACCACCAGTGGACAACAAAGCCTCGAGATTTGGGAATCCGGCTTTCAGAACGTTCTATGACAAGGTCACAGAGGTAAGCCTCCGGCCACGATCCTTAATTCATTGTTTCTCATTATGGCTGCCCGCGCTCAGAAATCCACCGAACTGCACGCTACCATCCCGAACTTACCACAAGAAGCCATCGTAGAAGTATCAGCCTACTTCAAAGAATCATGGGGTAACCGGACTCGCATTGATTATGGCAGCGGGATGGAGTTGAACTTCTTGTGCTGGATGTACGTCCTGCACTGCTGATCCGGTCAAAGTTAGATGCTTACAGCTGACACCCAAAGTCAGATTGTGCCTCGAAAGACTGGGCGTAGTCAGTGAGGCAGACTCAGTCGCGTTGGTCATTCGTGTGTTCTGGAAGTACATCCAAGTCATGCGTGTGCTTCAGTCAACGTACTGGCTCGAACCTGCTGGTTCTCATGGTGTATGGGGGCTAGACGATTACCACTTTCTTCCATTCCTGTGGGGAAGCGCACAGCTGAAAGGTGAGCGATTCTGACTGTTGGTTTTATAATTACTTATATTAAAGTGATACAGGTCACAAGCATCTTCGCCCCAAGTCGATACACGACACCGAAATACTGGAAGAGTTCTCCAAGGACTATATGTACCTTGCCTGCATTCAGTTCATTAACTCGGTCAAGACTGCCTCACTTCGCTGGCACTCTCCGATGTTAGATGATATTAGTGCCGTAAGCCCTTAATGCTGTGCACAGCCCATGACATTCCTAATTGGTCTTCGCAGGTCAAAACATGGGACAAGGTTAACAGCGGCATGATCAAGATGTACGAGGCTGAAGTTCTCGGCAAGCTCCCTGTCATCCAACACTTCCTCTTCGGCTCTCTTCTTCCCTGGGATGGTCCCCTTGTTTCCTCGTCAGTCTCTGAGGCCGAGGATGACTGTGGGCACAAGCACGACGTCAGCCCGGCTCAGCTGGCCCATGTACATCCGAGCCGGTTGGGAGAGGCGGCGCATACTCACGGCGACCTTGGGGGAGCAGGCCAGCGAGAAGTGGGGTGGGGGGACTGTTGTGGCATCCCGGTACCGTCCGCTTTTGCCGCTGCGCAGGCGGAGAAGGAGAAACAGGCCGCCGGTGGTTTGCGGTTGGGTGGACCGAATATCAGGCCTGTGCCATTCGATTGAGTTGCGGACGAATAAACAGATTGTAGAAGGAATAATGTACGTTTTTGTATCATGCAACGAATGCATTGGCTTTGCATTTCTGTGTTCGCGCGTCCCCCCCAGCAAGGTGCCGTATATGCAAATATGAAATATACAAGCTTAAGGCGCATTCCTCGACAAACGTCACGATGTTGCAAAAACAAGTACCATGGACTCGGGAAAGGATCTGGCTCTATCTCCTCTATGATCGTGGGATACATTGCTTTGAACATGAATGCTTGGTATTATACGGTCATCGCAGTACTGGGTCCGGGCATAGCTTCCTCAGTCGTGACCACACATCCATCACGCCGACGTCTCAGGTGAAATGTTGAGGCTGTAACACCTTTACCACTGGGCCACTTGCCACTGATAAGTGCATTTGCTAATCAGCTGTATACTTGAGTATACCATCCATTTGTTCGCTGAAAATACTGTATTTTTGCAAGTAAAGTACCGTACGTAGAGTAGGCCAATCGAGTGCCATGGTGATCAGACCAGTATGCCCTGAGACACCGCGGCGGCGTTGTTGAATGTAACATCTCAATTTTTCATATGTCATTTACCACAGAGTTCAAAGTTGTTACTTAACGTTCATGCATTAGAAATGGCCGGTCCTGTGTCGGGCCAACACAGTAGAGGTCGCGGACCCACCTTAGCGCGGTGTATCCCTGGGCGCCTCATGTGCCATGATCCTTCTACGCACCAATCACGTCGCTCGAGGACTACAATACTTATAATACAGCAGAGGTTACAGAGCGACGCTACAAATGCGAGACGTGAGCCCGAAGCTTTCATCTGTACCCCCCTCGTGTACCAGGCGACGTCTGTAGGAGGCTGAGCGGAGGAAGCAACAAGGAACGAGGATAGGTAGACGAAGAGATGTAGTTGCCGTTCATGAACTACGGTGCGCCACGATTATCATATTCCACCTTCTTGAGTTGCCTTTTTCATGGTGTTGGTTCCTTGGTGAACGAAGCTTCGTCATGGCACCCGCATCCGCCCTCAGCCGTCGTGCGCGTCCGCATTCTCTCATAGGCCAACCACACGCGTCGGACGTATCGACCAACGGACTTTGGCAGAACCTCACACCACCGGCTGGCTGCTGCTCCTGCAAAGTGGGGTATCTAGATATCTGCTTAAGTCGTCAGCGTGGCGGAAGGTTGGCTGGCATCATGCTCGCGGACAAATCGCAACTCAATCTTGAAGTCTATGGCCCCACGGATCCCCGGGCACCACTAGTGGGCGCATACTAAACTTGGATGGTCTTGTTGTTGGTCCAAGATCCGAGGCTCGGCCAGAAAAGGCTGGGTCTGGGAGTACCAAGGTAGTTTGAAAGGCATAGAAGGATGTAGTTGCTATGGGCCATGACGAACGCTCGTTCGTATCCTATCGTATGCATTCCAAGACCAGATTATAGGACCAAGATAAGGGAGCAAGATGGTTCTGCAATCAAGCAGACGAAGACAACGTTGGTGAAGACACACACGACGTCTTTGACCTTCGCATACTCTTGCAATGACTCATAAGAGCTATATACTCGGTCCCAAGCATTGCATTGGTCAAATTCTCTCTATGATGACATCAAAGTATGTTCAGGGCATTCTATCACAGCATGTAATGGCTGAAGGTCTCACCTTAGTTATCCACTTCGCCTTGGGCATACAATAGGACCGAGGACATACGACTCCTACGGACAGGGTCAAACATCAATTGGCTACTATCGACAACGGCAATGGTGTTATACCGCTCGATGTCTCTGCCAGGAGATGAGAGAGATTCCTCACCGCTTGTCTTTCCTGGACGACTTGGGGCGTATTATGAGACCTTGGTTAGGCGGATAGAGGGCAACACAGTAGCTGACGAGCATGGCTTTGACATGGGCAGAAGATAGCTTAGGATATTCTGCGCCGTGGACTAAGCGAAGCTGCAGATCTTGCGAGCGAGTTTATGAAGGTTTGGGCTGGAAGCAGCGGGGTCACGGGGTAGCTCAGGCTCTGTTGGTAAGTGAACGAGTGAACCGACTTTTCAGTATAAGTGTTACTTACGAGTGACGGACCTCAGCCATATTGAGACCGCAGGTTTGTCTGCCGAATGTGAAGCATTCGACTCAACGAACCAACTTTACGTCATGCAACGGAACCCACAACAGGGAAACGAGAGGGAAATGACTGCGGGGGGTTGTCGGCCTTCGACATTGGTGGAGGCGACGGAAAACATATCGGCTTCGCTCTGCCCTTGGCCAGGACGCTTTAGAGCCGTGTGGCCGCCTGGCTGTGTGTCTGTTGGCAAGTCTATCTCCCGCCCATTTTGCGAGGATAGCGGCGGCGACTACAGAGTGTGTCCAGTTGAAGCTTCGGCCGCTGGCTCACCCCCTTCTCATTCTCAAGTCCGGCCCAAGGGTGCGCCTGGTGTTGTCTCCTGGTATTTGTGTTGGCGGTGAACGGTCCATCACGCTGCCACGCCCAGCTGCATCAAGCCTAGTGCCCGTCCGTGGATGGAGGTGCTCGCCAACACGGTTGGAGATGGCACTGGGATGACTGAGACGGGAACAACTCTGGGTCGGTTGACGCCCAAATAAATAATATGTCGCCCCCGTCATGGGCCTCTACGATCTACCCTCGTGCTCTTCGGCAACTTTCTCTCTAATCGACAAACTCAGCTCTCAGTTTATAAAGGCCCCCACCATGGGAACTCCTTATCGACTGCGAGCTCCTCAGTTCCCCACGACACTTCCCGGTCCCCCTCAACTTGAAAGCAGTTGGCAGACTTACAGCACCGAATTATTCTCGTAGCACTTCCTCTTACATCTCTCGACGCACAGCCAGATCAGCTCGATACTGTTGTAGGCCTCATCAAGACCAGAAGAAATACATAGGATAATGGCGACAGCATCAGTACGTTGACTCCTTCACCCGGGTGGACAGTGCTAACCCTCAAGACAGCTCAGCACAGTCCAAGCGCACCCCTCCTTCCCGACAGCAACACAGCCAGCTCAAGTGTCTGCCGTCTTCAACGGCCAACTTGACAGTCGTACTGGCAATGCCCTCCCAGATGTCGTCATTCGCTCATCAGACAACATCTACTTCGCCGTCCACGCCCGAAGGCTCTTGTCTACCTCTAAGAACGGGTTTGCGAACCTTCTTACCGCAAACCCATCCCCTACAACGACGAGCCCCGCCCAAATTGTCGTCGCAGAACCTGCTGATGTTCTCAACGTTGTCCTGCATACGGTCTATGAACTGTCTGCAGATGCCCACAGGCCCTCTCTCCAGTGCCTACGAGCCACCCTTCAGGCACTTGAGAAGTACAACATCACGCCACTCGATCAATACATCACTACGGATACTCCACTCTTCAACACTATTCTCGCCCTGGCGACAGCCCACCCCTTCGAGACCTTTGGACTTGCTAGTCAGTATAAGCTCGAAGCTCTCGCCGTCGCCGTCTCCTCTAGGACCCTAACTACCAAAATGCATACCATGAACGCCGATGTCGCCGGCACCATCAACGTTATGTATCTTCAGCGACTATACGGGCTGCACCAGGCCCGGAGAGACGGCATGAAGGCCATTAATGCAACTCCGATCTTACATGACAATCTGCCGAATTGCGGGAATGCAAAGCAGCAGGAGACGTGGCTCGACTTTCAGTATGCGTGTGGGACGTTGTTTATGGCGGCGCCGGGTGAGTGTGTGTCTGGTCAAGTGCTTGAGTGCCTTTAAGACTGATATTAGCATGCGATATAGCCATCACCCGCGAGCAGATTGAGACTAGCTTGAATGAACGTATCGAGGCGACTGCCTGTGGTCAATGCAAGGCAAGTTTGATCGGCGAGCGAGACAGAATTATGGAGGCATTTGATGCTTTGGTGGTAAGTGTATTATAAACTCAAGATTAATTCATAGAGAGCTAATTTTTGTTCATAGACCACGATCTAAACCATTTCTTTCCTTGCTCATTGTTAGTACAGTCCAGCACTCAACTTGATCGTCACACTCTCGATTTCTTTTTCTTCCTTCAAAGTTTTGTTGAATATAGGATGGATGAATATAAAAGAAAGTTGTATCACCTATGTCTATAGTCTTTTCTCCTCAGTGTACATAGTAGGGCATTCGCCATAGCAAGCATGAAATTCTAACGTTTTCAACCAAGAATCGAAGCATGGGAAATTGCCTAATCAGGCAGTCATTTACGCCACAAAGCTGCCTAAATAGGCCGTGGGAATCTCTATAGCTATCTCATACACTCGGCTTGTCACGTCCCGTTGAATAGCACACTCTCACGCTGGGGCTATGCTTACTAAAACACCCTATTCATACCACCTAACCAGAAGTTCGAGCCTTATGGCCTTGCCAGTTCTCCCACCATGTGTTTCTTAATTGAACCTTCGGTACCCTGTCTGTGCACCGCTGGCACCCAGTCAACATGGCCCCAGTGAAGAATGGACGACTTATCTTTATGCGTCACGCAGATGGTATCTATCACCGCTCTCGTACGCTCATGACATTTACAGCTCACACGTATTTACCTAGAATATCCTATCCCGGGGAAGGACATAGTAGTGTACGACGAGTCTGAGACCATCGACTTGGACGGTGTACCCCTAGATGGAGGTTTCCTGATCCAGACGCTCTTGTTATCTATCGATCCATATATGAGAGGGAAGATCAAGAAGGTCGCTGATGCAGGGGCGTGTGGTTGCAATTGACTTGCCAATCCGAGGCTGTCACGGTGCGCACTGATGTTCACTCTACTATTCTGACCTGGTATCGCGAGTAGCCTTCCTATGAGATTGGGTCGCCGTACGTCGAATGGAGAGTACCACATTGAACTATCCACGTGGTGACGATTAGGTTGGATAACGATGGCGTCGCCTTCGTCCTTCGCTCCGAACATTCAGACATCAACGTTGGCAACCAGGTATACGCCGGGATTCGTGAGTACTTCGATACTGTAACATTCCTGACCCACAAGTTTGTGCCACTCGGCTGATCCGGCACTTCTATGTACAGCCTTGCAGCACTACACAATCATCCGCCCTTGAGAGGGCGGAGAATTCGCTCGGGATGGGATCGTACTGGACACAAGGAGAATATCCCGTGAAGCTTATATTGCGGAGTCTTAGGTATATCAGGTATGCCATTTACCACTTACTACAGACAACCCAACTTGAATAGTGTTCCCTGAGCATCTGTTACTCGCCTTTGGCCTGTTTATCGCGCTCGCGATCCTCAGCACGCGGAAGGTCAACTATGGGAGCTTCTTCATGTGCTGGTTCCTCGTCGCACTGGGACTCAACTTGACAAGCACGGTGATCCTTAGCCTGCGGTAGAAGCAGCTGCCTGGAATGATCAGCGTCGTGATCCAGTACAGTAACTATACTGGTCGTGCGACCGGCGCGGTCTGGGGCGGCGCGGGTGTCAAGGTTTGTATGCTGAACTTCGTCAGCCTTTCAGACCATTATCGTAGGCATAGACACAACAATTCTTTTTACCACACTTTGGAAGAATCTCAAGGCTAAGACCGGATAGATTAGAGAGGTAATATAGGACGACGAGCACTGCTCACCTAGTAACCTAAGTACTGTAATGATTCCGTATTAAAACTGTGTCCATTCACAAATTGTGCTTGAAGAAAAATGAAGAAGCAGTGGTACGAAATAGAACGACGTCGGGTCAAATGTCTGTACGAAAGCGAGGGTATAATCAATGAAGTGAACGAAACTTAGCACTGTCCAAGGAAGCGGTTCTTCGGCATCGGCTGATGATAGTCGTCAACCCATGTCGTCAAGTTGGCATTGCTGTACGCTTCCGGGTATCTAGACGGTGATGAGCACTGTGGCCGATTATTCGGAAACCGTAACTTACTGTTCAATGTATGCCTTGGTTGGGAAGTCCTCAGGATCACAGCCAATATTCTTGTGATCAGGATCTTGGTAAACACGGACCCAGTCAACTTTCATCGTAGCAGGGAAGGTGAGGTGATCGACGTCCACGAAACCAAAGTTCTTGGACAAGCCCAGGTTGACGATGATGTACATCGGTTCCTGCGGTACAGGGCGCGCAGAGATCTCCGCGGCAGGATCGGCAGCCATGCCTGGCTGGTTAATCTGCCACGACAGCTTGCCGTTGGTGACCCATGCGATATACTGCGTAAAGGTAAGTGGTCAATCGCCGAAGGGGGATGTAATATGCTTACAGCATCGTCGAACCCGGGTTTATACTGCATACCGTAGATTTCGAAGACGTTACCCGTCACTGGCAGCTCATACGCTTCAGGGTCTGTGGCGAGTTTAGCCACGCGTTTAACATCAACCAGGTTGCAGCGACTTACTTGTATGAGTAAGAGCCGATGTAGCTTGTTGATATACACCGCCGGCGTACACATTGAAGTACGTGCTAGTTGTGTTGGGGATAATCAGGTTTGCAGAGGTATTCAGCCACTTGTACTCGGCGTTGTATGGCTATAAATAAATGAGACGGTGTACACACTATCTCCCTGCAATACCACTCACCGCCCATTGGCCAGATTGCGAAACTTGGCCTGAAAGAGGATCACCGCTAACCTGCTACAGCGTCAATATCGTGGAGAGGTTTGCCGTGATCACGACGCACCGTAGCTTCGAAGACATCAATCTCAGGCGCGGCGCGCCCAACGTATGTGCCGTCGGAATGAATGGGCCCAGGGTGTGATTCGCCCTCGCAAGTACATCTTGACAAGCGTTGGCCGATCATATAGGACAGCACACCATCGTGCCCCGGGTCACCGTTCTGAGTCGCGGCGACAGGAAGACCGTTGATTGACTGGTTTGCCACAGTCCCAACGTCACAGGCGTCGTAGGTAAAAGGCCACTATAAGTAACTCTGTCAGTGCAGCTACTAAACGTTACAGGAGATCCAAACTCTACCATGCCATCAAGGCTTGCGCCGTAAGCAGCACGACCGAGATTACCCATTGCCCACAATGCAGGCCAAAGTCCAACCACGTTGTTAACACCGGGGAGCACGACGGAGGCTTGCAGCAAGCCGCCGGTGAAGCAGAACTTGTTCCATGTGGACATCATGCCGCCTTCGAAGTCCATCCCATGAGTCTGCTTCTTACTCAACGTTATCTGAAGCGAGCCGTTTGATGTGGTGATGGCAGCTGGGTCGTACCACTCCATGTTGTTTGTTTGCCAGTAATGAAGGTCGACTGCCTCCCAGTAAGGGTCGTCGCCAGGATAGAAAGTGCGGCCGTCGACGTTGAACTCGTCACTGAAAACCAGCTCCCACTCCTTGCCGTAGACATAGTCGGGAATATGGTAAGCATCCTGCGGGGTGTCTGGGTCGATCAGCCCAAAATTCCCAAGTATCTCTGGAACCTGGAAGTCTGTCAGAACCACGGCTGAACAAAAGAAGATTCAACTCACCTGTCCAGTTGCGTTGGTTCCCCCGAGGTTGAAACCACCGAGTGTGGATTGCTTGCGCGCCAAGAAGTGGGAGATAATAGGATATCCGGCACTGGAAAGTAGTTAGACCCAGTGGCATTACATATCCTGGTACGGGGAATATACGTACAAAAGCATGATGATACCACTGAACAGGAATACAAGGCAGCCAAGATTTGAGAGTCCACGAGCGGTGAATATTGTTCCTCCCTGGTCATGCTTTCTGTCCCGTCGAGGATCAGGAGTGTGCAAGTCATCGTCAGGCTCCTCGTCTTGCAGCAATAAATTCCCGCCCCAGGCTGCAGGGTCCGGCGACATTGCAAACTGTGATGCTGAAGTCAGCTATGTACTGGACACGTTTCCTGCCATCCACGCAGAGCCGCTGCATGCATGATGCACCATCGGACGGGATGTTCGGTATGTGGGGTAGAGCATACCTTCTCGGATACCGAATGTGAGATTGCGCTGCCGCTGCCCTCACCGACAACAGCATAACGCGAGTCGTTTGTTCTCTGTACATAGTCGCGTCAGCATTGGCAAACAGTGGTTGGCGTGGGGGCCACACACCAAGGAAGCATTGATATTGCTGGCGGAGGGACGGGTGCTTCTGGAAGTTATGAGGGGGGCATTGTCCGAGGATGCGAGAAAATTGGCGGACGACGGAGACGGCGGAAAATGCTGAGACATCGAGCCAGCTATGGCACAGCTATTCGAATACTCAGAGCGGGGTATAAAAGAGTGTGGTGGCCTGTGCGAGGTCGTGCCAGTGAGTGGGAGGAGGGGGCGTAGGAGAAAGGTTGGAGACTTCGAGTCTTTGAGAGACGTCTGGGATCGTGGATGGCCGTTGTTATGTAGTTTCTAGACTTCACGCGTGGGGCTCGGCAGTCAGGCGGCCATGCGCAACCAGCGCCGTATTTGCTAAGGAAAACGCAAGAGAGATGTCCGAAAAAGCGCCTCGTTCTTGTTCGCCTTTTTTCCTACGTAACATGTTGGGAGAATGTATCTAAAAATGTTGAAACTCAGAATGATTTTGGAAAGATGGCGGGAAAGATGAAAAAATAAACATACACATCGTTCTGCATCAAAAATCCTGGAAAAAGGCATAGTTTATGTCTCGGCCTTTGTCGCGTCTTTCCAGAGGAGATATGGCACTGGTTACGCAGTGCGGCGGTCGCCCTCTTTTCCTGGTGTCTCTTTGCCTAAGCTGGCAAGTGACCTGCTCTATAAGGCAGGTGACCGGTTGAGTGGTAAACGAGTGTACTGCCACTGGGATGAGTAAGCGCACGGGAGTGGTCTGGGGTCCTGATCGCTAAGGCGTCTTTTACGTGTTCCTTCTCGGCGCGCTGGTGATAAAATGACGTGATGAGAAACTCTGCACCAAAATGGAAATCATATATTCAAACAGTTAAAAATACGATGGCAAAATTCAGCAAGTGGGAGAGGCTGGGAAGAGGGGAGAAGACCCCGAGAGGGAACCATGCAAGAGCAGGCCACGCACGCGATGGACAAAGACGAACGGGAGAATGTCGGAGAAAGAGAGCCGAGGTAAAGGTCCTGTTAACAGCGTCTAATCATGGAGGAAGGGTCCTGGGGGTTTATGGAGTCCACACCGGCCGATCGGTACCTAAAACCACCACCTCGACCGTCTTTGATCATCCTGCACAGTCTCGCGACCAGACGGCTGCCTGATCTGGGGTGCGGACGTTGAAAAAGAATGGCTCGTCCGCTGTGAGCCAATGTTTTTTTTTTCGAAGTCCGCACACCTGGAGAAGGAGCCTCGGCGACTTCCGTCGTCTGGAACTGCCAGTGAGACCACATCCTGCATACGGACAGCAAGCAGGCTACTATAGGTATGCCATTCTACCCATGTCCATACATTTGACCGTCCGAATATTGGTAATTCTTTTTCTTTCCAGCATTTAAATTATCATTGTATCCTCCGAGTCGTGCCCGTGACAGCATGATGCATAATACCTCTATGCTCATCACGTCGGAGGCACATCGACGATCTTTGGTTTCGTGATCGGCATTTCAGCCCTATTCTCAGCCCTTACGCTACTACCTGTACCTCGACCGTGGTGGGCACACTGGTGGCTGAGGGCCCCTCTGCACTGCGTCTGCAGGCCGTCCATGCATATTCTCCATATGTTAGCGTGCAGAGTACTTCCTGTACCTAATATTTATTAGACGTACGGCGTCAAGCCTCGTTCTTCATATACTCCAAGATAATCGCTCAGATTATCTTATAGTCGATCTCTGAAAGCGTATAATGGCTTGCTGGATGGCTTATCGTCGATCAGGCCGGTAGATCCAGCCTTGGGCCTTTCGTTAGTGCATTCTTGTAAGTGTTCACTTCTACGCGATGTGCGCTACTGCTTACTGATCATACGCAGATACAGGGTCTGGTTCGCGAGCACAGCGCTAAATGGACACACCCGCCCTGTGTGGATCATGGCCGTCATTTTGGGCAGTATTCTGGATGCTTGTGTCTATAATTTACGGCCAAAACGATAGGCCCTCCTTGCCAAACATGCACGCAAGTGGACTTGGTTAAATTGCCAGATTTATCCCTCTCAGCGAATAATAGATCAGCGGCCATCAGAAATATGTCGCCCCGCCCTCCTCCGCAAGCGATCAGCTCTAGCCGACCGTGTGTAACTATATGGCTAGAGGCTTATCGTGATGATTTGGCTCTGAAGTCATCCTGCGCCCTGCCCGAGGACCCCAAGAAATAGCAATGACCATCACCACTGAGGACCTCGTGGACGAAGACAAGAGTGGGCCGTTAATAACTGTGAGGACGGTTGATCTTCTCGCGTGGAAGCTGCGGCTGAACGGGAGTTGTTTGGCATATCTTCTGTGCAGTGGGGCGTCGGTGACGGTGTGCTGGTTTGCGATGGCGTGCTTCTTTATTCTCTGCGCATGGGTGACTAATATTCCAGTATCTACAGGTTCCGATGCCCCTGCCTCCCTTCCACTCCAATCCGTTCCCCGTCGGGAATCTTGACGTACTGTGCGGTGCTCGCACATTCCCGCTTCTTGAATGTATCCACGGTAAGGCGCGCACATAAGACCGTTATATATTGACTTACTCGTATCAGGAACTGCTTCGGGTTGCTCATCGCGCTCGCGTATCTCAGCACGCGGTAGGTTAACTATTGGAGCTATCTCATGTGCTGATTCTTCGTCGCGCTGGGATTCAACGTGACCAGCACAGTGTCCCTAAGTCTGTTATCCAAGCAGCTGCCGGGCAAGCTCAACACACCGATCAGTGTCATCACGATGATCCAGTGTAGTAACCATACTGGTCGTGTGACGTACGCAGTATGCAACAGCTCCGGTGTTGAGGCTGGGATTTAAAGTTTGCTGCCTTTCAGACCATTATCATAGGCATGGGAACAATCCTGGTTCCTACACTTTGGAAGAACCTCAAGCTCCAAGGCCAAGACTAGATAGAATGGAAAACTACCATATTTGTTCCCGTAGATTAATGTACGTACAAGTCTAACATATACTGAAAGCTTGCTGATGTATCAAATTGGACTCGGCAGATGAAATTGATGAAGCTTCTCTAATGCCACTCGTTCGGAGATCTGTCTACCACGGAGACGTCTCGAACAATCAATCCTTACGGTGCACCTGGTGTGAAACAACTCATCTTGTTTTCGAAGCTACTCACTGACGGATTTTTCTTGGTTCCCCGTCTAGCAACTGGCTACCGACAACTGTCCGCCCGATAGGCGGGTTTCGACAGGGGACCTACGCCTATAAAAAATCCTATATTTACCCACTGCTCAGGCAAGTCCCGCTGGTCCTCTATTATGTCGCTCCGTGTTGAATTTGATTTGTTTGCATCTAGTGCCCATCCGCCGTATTTCTTGCGGATTAGCTCACAGTCCGTTTGTGTTCTGGCGTTCATTGCCGTGAACCATCGCCCTTCTATTTCCGTGGCTGCGTGAACTCAGTCAGGGTCATCTTCTGTCTGTATTTGCCTCCGAGTCTCCCGTCGTATCTTCCATATCAGGTGAGCTAACTCTGTCGGCATGATTTCATGTAGTCTCGACGGCATTACCGTACTCTTTCTTCCTTTTCTTTCGAAGAAGGCTAACAACGACCCCCAGGATATTTCCGATTCGGCCATGTACCTGCTCACCGAAGTGTTCGCCAATGCACGGTCATGATACCACGCGTATGTGCATACTACCAGACGCTACCGTGATGGACACCATGCATAAGCTTAGCGACTATGCAAATATTTCAGTGCCATTGAAACTCACACACAGCATGGCCTGCTGACGGTTGTAAGAAAATACGTAGGTACTTAGTAGTGTCACCAGCCTGAGTACGTAGTCAACCTAGTATAAAAACATTCGATGCCTCAGGCTTTACCGTGGTGAGATAATAGTAGAGTCAAAATAGGGAGTTTATTATACAGTGTCAGTGTACGTAGCATGAGCTGCCTGTATGGCACCGCAACGCTTACACTCAATTTCTCCGTATTTTGCTCCAGCCAGGCGCGAACGTGAAATGATCCTGTCAGCCTGAGTACTGCCAGTGCCAGTGCATCAAGTTCGAGCGTCTACTTTTGCCACGTTCTTCGGTCTGTTCCTCCATCTTCATGACAGTCCAGTACATCGCTGGGGGTGGGTGATTCTCAGCTGTGTACAAGATTGAGTGCTGAAGATCATGATTCGCAGTAGTATAGGTAAGTAAATACCGGACGCTCGCAATAAGTACCCAAGCCGTACTTCGACTCCTGACCAAGTTGCACCATCACTGCCAGGACATTCCTTCTCCACAGATCGAAGAATCGAGTGTCAACTATTTCCATGTGGTGCGGCACTGTTACGCGCAATGAACGCCCCTCCGCGTCTCACATGTCTTAGTCTGCTCAATTCGAACTTTGCTGGCCTCGCCACACTCTCATGCCGTGGCCATGCTTACTAAACGCCCTATTCATATCACCTAACCAGAAGTTCGAGCCTCGTGTCCTTGCCAGTTCTCCCACCATGTGTCCTCAATCGAACTTTCGGCGGTACCCTGACTGTGCTCTACTGGCACCCAGTCGACATGGCCCCAGTGAAGAATGGACGACTCATCTTCATGCGTCACCCAAATGGTATCTATTACCGCTTTCGTACGCTCATGACATTTACAACTCATACTTATTTGCCCAGAATATCCTATCCCGGGGAAGGACATAGTATACAACAAGTCTGAAACCATCGACTTGGACGATGTACCCCTCGATGGAGGCTTCCTGGTCAAGACGCTCGTGCTGTCTATCGATCCATATATGAGAGGGAAGATGAGGAAGATCGCTGATGCTGGGGTGTGTGGTTGCGATTGACTTGCCAATCCGAGGCTGTGCGCACTGATATTCACTCTGCTATTCCGACCTGGTATCGCAAACAGCCGTCCTATGAAATTGGGAAGCCGTACGTCGCTTTGATTCGCAAGACATGGCATAAATAAGGATTGATATCATATCGAAATACCCACGCGGTGACGATTAGGTTGGATAACGACGGCGTCGCCCTCGTCCTTCGCTCCGAACATCCCGACGTCAACGCTGGCGACCACATATACGCCAGGATTCGTGAGTGCTTCGGCATTTCTGGCCCACCATTTTGTGCCACTCGGTTGATCCGACACTTCTATGTACAGCATTCCAGCACTACACAGTTCTCCGCACTCTCAAAGGCGGAGAGTTTGCTCGGGATGCGATTATACTGGAGAACAAGGAGAATATCCCATGGAGCCTATATTGTGGCATCTTAGGGATTCCAGGTATGCCATTTAGCATCTACTACAGACCACCCGACAGTATTTCCTGAGTATTTGTTACTTGCCTTGTTCGCAGGCCAAACAGCGTACTGCGCATGGAAAGAGTACGCAAGCCCTGTAAAGGGTGAGGTCGCATTTGTGTCTGCTGCTGCTGGTATGCACGCACTGTATTGATCCATCGTCTCGCGTAGTAGAGGGTCTAATTTGTTGACTTACCAGGCCCAGTCGGTTCTTTCGTTGCACAGCTCGCTAAGATCGACGGTCTCAAGGTCATTGCCTGCGCAGGCTCTGACGAAAAAGTCGCGTTCGTCAAGTCTCTTGGCGTAGACTACGCTTTCAACTACAAGAATGAGGAGGCTGCGGCCGTCCTTGAGAGGGAGGGTCCGGTCAATATGTACGTAGTCGTCATTGTTACATAGCCACGAGGTTGATTGATCGCGGTTTCCTTGTGGTTGTGTAGATACTGGGATAATGTAGGAGGGCCGACATTGGATGCAGCTCTTGCTAATGCTGCGAGGGGTGCACGGTTCATCGTAAGCCTTCCCCGAACGTCTTCCGTCCAATCTCTGACTGATTTGGCTCCCTCGCATGCCCAGGAATGCGGCATGATTTCGGGTTACAACGTACCAGGCGGAGACATTGTCAAGAATATCTCGAGGGTAGTCTGGCACGAGATCAAGATATTCGGCTTTTTGGCAGGAACCCTACTTCCGAAATATGCAGACGAGTTCTACGCTGAAGTGCCAGGGTTAGTAAAAGACGGAAAGTTGAAATATCTGGAAGACCGGACGATGGATTTGGAGAATGCCGGGCACGCTATCGAGTCTATGCAAAGGGGGATGAACAAGGGCAAGTCTGTCGTGGTTGTCGCAGAAGAATGAAGTTTTCAGACTCGGCATGTAGAGTGAATAATCAGTCAGACGCATGCTCAGACTGGAAAATGCATTGCCGTTTACTTGTTGGGGACACAATGTGTGCTTACCCCCACCGGGATTTTCCAGTTGCTTACACATCGACTGTAGATGGCTCAAGATTTCAAGCTTCGAGGCCATGCTTGGCTTGTGCGGCGACGCCACAACGACTTCGGGCGCTGCGTCCAGCACACCGAGCCAGCCTGAGATCACCGGGTAACAAATGCCGTCATTGCCGGTCCAAGTCTGTCACTTGCACCCTTTGCGCATACGATCGTTTGAACATCGGGCGACGAGGGTAAAGAGACTTCCCGCAGCTTCGATTGACACATAAAAGCTGTAGCAAAATGGGTGGGGAGCTCCCTACCTCCCAGCAAATCTACCAAGTACTCAACCTGAACTCGAATTCTCATTCATTGCAAGATGGCACCCGTCAAGAATGGCAAGCTTCTGTTCAACGAACGTCCTAAAGGTGCGTGCACGATCGTGCTTTCCGTTGGGGGCTCACAAATCAACCTGCTTGCAGACTATCCCGTCCCGGGACAAACCACTGTGTACGACGAGTCGGAGACCATCGACACCGACAACATCCCCCTGAACGGAGGATACCTCTTGAAGGTTCTATGTATTTCCATCGATCCGTACATGCGTGGACGGATGAGCGAATCAAAGTCCTACGTCGTATGTTGTCGTCCCTTTTCAACCTGTTAATGCGCTGATAGTGTCTATATTCTGTTTAACAGGGAAAGTTTGAACTCGGAAAGCCGTCAGTGTCAAACAAAGTAACAGTTCATTCTTACGACTCATGCATCATTCTTCTGTAACAGTCTGTCCAACTTCGGCGTTGGCGTCGTCCTCCGTACCGAATTCGATGGCGTCAAGGTCGGCGATCACGTATACTACATGGCAATGCGTATGTTACCGGTTACATTCTACCTCCCGCTAGTCTTTGCCTTCTGACTCTCTTGACTGCCAGCGTTCCAGAAGTATGTCGTACTCCCTAACCTTGAGTATGCCCGCGTCATCACCAACGAGGAGAAGTTCCCATGGACTGCATACGTCGGTGTGCTTGGTATGCCAGGTGCGCTCATCTTTACTATGATTCCCAGTGACAGTTTTGTAACATCAAACGTTATTCTCGCACATCAGGTCTTACAGCATACTGCGCATGGAAGGAATACTCTCATGCCAAGAAGGGTGAAACTGCGTTCATCACCACCGCAGCTGGTAAGTCCCCATCGCTATCATGTCAGCTTTGTTTCATGGTCAATATTGACCGCATACACAGGACCTGTTGGCTCATTCGTCGTTCAACTCGCGAAAGCGGATGGAATGAAGGTCATTGCCTCCGCAGGCTCCGATGAGAAAGTTGAATGGGTAAAGAGCCTCGGCGCTGACGTTGTGTTCAACTACAAGACTACCAAGACCGCAGAGGTATTGGAGAAGGAAGGCCCCATTGACGTCTACTGGGACAACGTTGGAGGTGAGACGCTCGATGCCGCTCTTGACAATGCAGCGATGCGTGCTCGTTTCATCGTACGTACTCATCTCAACATCTCTGGCCACTTCCCTTCTGATCTCAATCTACTATATCCTTTCCATATCAATTAGGAATGTGGCATGATATCCGGCTACAACGTCGATGCCCCACCCATCCGCAACGCCATGAACATCGTCGGCCGCCAGATTACCATCACTGGCTTCCTCGTCAGCTCCATCGCAGACAAGTACCTTGCCGAATTCTACACTGAGGTGCCCAAGTTGATCAAGAACGGGACGATCAAGTACACGGAGGAGAGGTTCATTGGCTTGGAGAAGGCCGGTCATGCTATGGAGGCGGTCCAGAGGGGAACGAACAAGGCCAAGGCGGTCGTGGTCGTTGCTGACGAGTGAGTAGTTAGTACAGGGAATAGTACAGCAGGAATCTTGGAGGAAGGACGTTTGAAGGGAAGATCGCGAGGTCTAGGAGATCACCGGTGTGGGAGTATGTGCGAATGTTCTCGATAGGGAAGTTGTACTCATGCACTGTACATCAGCGTAATCTCGATAACTAGGCCAAGGATACGATGCATCCGTGTAAGCACAATCGTAGTGGCCTCAAGTACTTGATCTTCGTAAGCCGCCCATGGTACGTTCCCAATTCACAGCACATAACAAGAACAATTTCAGCATGACAATATATCGATTCGTTCGCGACTAAGTAATGTATGTAAGTCCTCTTCTAGGGAGTGTGCAAGCTCGGTGTTCAGCATTTGACAATGGATGCACTCAATCTTCTGCAACGATGACCACTACTTTCGCCTTGTTCGTCCCTCTCTGCACCGCCTCCATAGCGTGGCCCGCCCTGTCCAAACCAGCGAACCTCTCTTCCTTGAACTTGATCGTCCCATCACTGACAAGCTTCGGAACCTTCTCGTAAAACTCGGAAGCGTATTTGGGGAAGAGAGAGTCGACGATGAACCCGAAGAGCTTGATCTCGCGCCAGACAACGCGCGAGAGGTTGCGGATGATGTCTCCGCCGGAGAGATTGTAGCCTGAGATCATACCGCATTCCTATCGGAGACGATTAGTGAGCTCGAGAATGAAGAGGATTGGGAGTAGAGATGGGGACAGACGTACGATAAAGCGGGCTTGAGGGGCGGCGTTGGCGAGAGCAGCGTCGAGAGTCGAGCCGCCGACGTTGTCCCAATAGCTGAGAATGTGAGGTCAGCACATAGCATAACAGACTCTATAAGATGCTTGACGCTACTAACATGTTAACGGGACCTTCCCTCTCTAACACCTTCACAGTATCTTCCTTCTTATAGTTGAATACAAAATCGGCACCAAGAGACTTTACGAACTCCACTTTGTCGTCAGACCCGGCGGAGGCTATGACTTTCAAGTCATCTGCTTTGGCGAGCTGAACGACAAAAGAGCCCACGGAACCTACGTGAGCGATCCAATTAGTGTTTCACATTCAACTTTCAATGGGATACGGCAAGAATATACAAACCAGCTGCTCCGGACACGAAAGCAATCTCTCCCTTGGTCGGGCTAGCGTATTCTTTCCAACCATAGTATGCTGACTGTCCTGGCATGCCTAAAACACCGGTGTAGGTACTCCAGGGAAGGTTCTCCTCGTTTTTGAGGATTATGAAGTCCCGCATTGGTCCCTTGGGAGACTGAAGGATGGTGTACTGCTGAAAAGCTACAGTAGCACAAACCGATGAGTTATCAGCCTGAGCCGCAAGCAAGATGAAATGGTACCGACGAAGAGTGCCGAAGATGTGATCGCCTGTCTTTACGTCGGGATGTTCTGAGCGAAGGACTTTGCCAACGCCGTCGTTGTAGAGTCTGTGATGAAGTGGTGATATTTAGTAGGAGCATTGAACGTGGTAGATTATATTCAATGGTACGAACGGCTTTCCGATTTCGAACGGGTCCTGTGCAATATATACAACTTGTTAGGCCTACGTACGTCACGCTGGCAATAGGTCAGGGTCTAGGGCGTGGTACTCACCCCGAAGTCTGCGACCTTGCGCATCTTTCCACGTAGGTAGGGATCTATCGACAGCACGAGGATCTTGACCAAAAATCCACCATTCAGAGGCGCACTGTCGAGGTCAACGGTCTCTGAGTCGTCGTAGATTGTATGTTTTCCAGGTACGGGAAAATCTGCAATATCAACGCGTCACTATATTAAGGCGGTCGACAGTCATAGTGTTGCATAACGTACCATCCGGGTGCTCGTTGAAGAGGAGACGTCCGTTCTTGACGGGTGCCATTGAAGTAGATGCGGAGGTAGCTGCAAGTTGGTGCTTGGAATGTCGAGTGAGTATGAGTCTGAGGGAGGCCTGTTCCACTGTGTTTTATACTTCTGCGTTCAATCCTTGGGATGTGTTTTCTTCTCTCTTGCACGGCGTTCGTGTGACCATGATGAATATCCGTTGTGAGCTTCTGTGTGTGAAACATCGGAGGCGCAGGGGGAGACCAAGGATCTCTGCTTTTGTCAGCTGCTTATCTAGTGTATTTATGTAGCTGCATGAGTAACGGTGCAACGCTGAGTAATCAATCGGCGCTCCTTTGGTGTTGCTCATCAGCTAACAGGCACTGCACATTAGTCTCCCTGAGGCAGAGTAGACCAGCTCAACCTTCAAGCTTCAGGGCTCAGGATCTCGTGTCTGCTGCGCATCGGTATAGCAATGATAGCTGGACTTTGGATACGGTACATTAGTATCATTAGGTCCACTTCCAGATAAGATACAAGCTTAGCATTTCAGACTCGTGCAATCCTAGTCCTCTGCAACAATGACTACCGCTTTCGCCTTGTTCGTCCCTCTCTGCACCGCCTCCATCGCATGGCCCGCCTGGTCCAAGCCCACGAACCTGTGCTCCGTGAACTTGATCGTGCCATCCTTAACAAGCTTTGGGACCTCCTCGTAAAACTGAGAGCCGTACTTGGGCATGAGGGAGTATACGATGAACCCGAAAAGCTTGATCTCGCGCCAGACGACGCGGGAGAGGTTGCGGATGATGTCACCGCCGGAGAGGTTGTAGCCTGAGATCATACCGCATTCCTATACGAACATGCTAAGTGAGTACAAGGACGAAGAAGTGGTAAGGGAATAGAGACGTACGATGAAGCGTGCTTGACGAGCGGCATTGGCGAGAGCGGCATCGAGAGTCGAGCCGCCGACGTTATCCCAATAGCTGAGAATGTGTGATCAGCAGACGTAATAAGATACGCGAGAGGAATAATGCTACTGACATGTTGATGGGGCCTTCCCTCTCCAATACCTTCGCTGTATCCTCCTTCTTGTAGTTGAAAACATAGTCGGCACCGAGAGACTTTACGAACTCCACTTTTTCGTCGGATCCAGCGGAGGCTATGACTTTGAGGCCATCTGCTTTCGCTAGCTGAACAACGAATGAGCCCACAGGACCTGTATGAGCAGCGAGGTGTAATCAGCCATCTTATATTTACAGAGGAGATTCAGAGAAAATGTACGGACCAGCTGCTCCAGAGACGAAGGCAACCTCTCCCTTGGCCGGACTAGCGTATTCTTTCCAGCCAAAGTACGCTGTCTGCCCTGGCATACCTAAGACGCCGGTGTAGGCACTCCATGGTAGGTTCTCCTCGTTATGGAGGATTACAACGTCTCTCGCGGTCCCTTTAAGGGACTGAAGGATGCAATACTGCTGGAAAGCTATAGAAATACGCACTGGTAAGTTATCAGCCGCACGTAAGGTTGAATGTACCCACGAAGAGTGCCAAAGATATGATCGCCTGCCTTTACGTCAGGATGTTCCGATCGAAGGACTTTGCCAACGCCTTCGTTGTACAGTCTGGGATGAAGCGGTGGTGTTTAGTAGGAGCATCGAGCGCTATGGAATCAATAGTACGAACGGTTTCCCGATTTCAAATGAATCCTAGTTGCGTATATATAGCTTGTTAGACTGGTATGACGACGGTTCGGGCGTGTGGCACTCACCCCGAGGTCTGCGACCTTGCGCATCTTACCACGCAGGTAGGGATCCATCGAGAGTACGAGGACCTTGACCAGAAATCCGCCGTTCAAAGGTACATTCTCAAGGTCGATAGTCTCTGACTCGTCGTAGACAGTGTGTTTGCCAGGTACGGGGTAATCTGCCATAACGACGCTTTAGTATGTCATGGCGAGCGACAGTCATAGTATGGCTCACCATCTGGGCGCTCGTTGAAGAGGAGACGTCCGTTCTTTACAGGTGCCATTGAAGTAGATGTCGGTTGGGTTAGTGTGTGGTGTGTGGATTGATAGGTGGTGATGAGTTTGAGTGAGGTCTGGTACTTCTGCCTTTTATACTTGTGGGTTCAATCGCTTGCATATCTATTCCTTTCTCTCTGCAGTGTTCCATGAATCTCCATCGTGGGCTTCTGTGTGTGTCATCAGCGGACATCGGGGGTGCCACGAGAATCTGGGGACATCTCCTTTTGTCAGCTGCGAACCAAGTGGCCTCCTCACGCAAGTTGTCTGCTTACTTTACACTGCAGTACTTGGCCAAGTGACTTTGTGGCGTTCCTGGTTGTCATGCTTTACCACTTGGGGCAACTCAAACAGAGGACAGCAGAGGACTCCTGCTGAGTCATTGATTAGCGCCGTATTACATCACATCTCGTATTGCCGTGCAAAGCCGATCAAGAGTTGCCCACGATCGAAGTGCGCGTCGCACACAGCTGTGACCGATTCGTGACGTCCCTTGGCATTCATTGCCTATTCTGGACCACCATGACATTCGTCGAGTGTATCAAGAACTGCTGTGGCCATTGGCGAGCGAGTTCAGAAGTGTGGCGGAGCTCGATGGCGACCCCCACAAGAAGCCACGGTCGTCGCATATATAAACCAGGTCTCACACAGGGCAACGAAGACGTCTACATTCCCATAATCTGCGAATTGTTGAGCAAGCCATGCCTCACTGGACAGAACAGCTCATTGAGCCCCCGTGGGCGAAAGATCATGCCGTGTCGCTCAAAGAGCCCGCGTTCTACGAACAGGCTGCTGCCCGCGGAGGTTCCGACAGAATTCGCCGACATGACCCTCTCTCACGCGCAGGAGGTCATGACAGGAAGGCAGGTACTTCTGGCAAGCATCAAGATGCGGCCGACGAGCAGGAGTCCGAAAGCCATCGCCCGAAGCCGGATGATTCAAGCGTTAGAGATAGAGAACAGGTGCATTGGGAACATGCTTTAGAAGACGGAAGTAAGGTTGTCAGTGTCCGAGACGTGAAGAACGCAGTGCCGGAGTGAGTGTTCAGATGTTCCCTAGTCTAGTGGCAAACGCTCATTTTACCAATCGACGTGAAGCTACAAGCTTTTACATCCCAAGGTACGTAGTAAAAACTACCTGCATCCCGCTATCCATAACGCGCCCTCCCTACCAAAAGAATCATGCCTTCGCCCGATACGTCCTCCCAATCGCGTCTGACGCGTTTGGGAAGCAAAAGTGGCCAGGGAAGAAAGCAGATGAGGCCAAAGATGACATGCCGCCGGCGAAGGGTGCAAAGGTTCAACCGCAGTTGTCAATCGAGGAACAGAAGATGCGCGACAGACTACTGGAGGAAATGGAGACGAGACGTAACTTTGAGAACAATGTGGCCAAATCGGATGGCGAGCTCAAGCCTCTGGACTCGACCGCCCTACAACAACTTGAGAGTCGTCTAAGTATTGAAGATCAGTGAGTGTATGCGTGCTATAACATGATATCTCGTCACTGAGGTAGACGCATATACGCAGGATGACCCCCGACTCCTGGGTACCTCGCTCAGAACAGCTCGTCCGCCTCGCAGGCCCGCATCCTCTCAATGCAGAAGTCGACCTTCAGGATCTCTTCGAAGCTGGTATGATCACGCCCACCAAGCTTCATTACGTGCGCAGCCACGGTCCTGTCCCCCAACTGAACTGGGAGACGCATCGACTCGCCGTGTTCTCAGATCCTCCGGAGCTGATTGCTGATCCAAAGAATTGGGCCATGGACGAGCTCGCTGGTAAAGATAGGTTCAAAATCGTGGAGATGCCAATCACCTTCGCTTGTGATGGAAGTGCGTTTTCTCTCTCTGTCGACCATCATGTTCAGTTTGAGCTGAATATTGATTGATATAGATAGACGCAAGGAGATGAGCATGACGAAACAGTCTAGCGGAATCAGCTTCTCTGCTTCAGGTACGCCTTACCAACTTCGTCTCAACGCATACAGATAGTAGATACGGGATTCTCATTTTAGGAGTCTCAACCTGCGTCTGGCGTGGAGTATTTGTTCGGGACGTCCTCCTCGCCAGCGGACTACAAGACCAACCAGATCACGAGCGTTGGTTTGTCAATTTTGAAGGTCCATAATACGACCCTCGCTTTTCGTTATTCTTATGTCACTGACCCCGCCTCTGCTTCTTATAGGTGCAGATAACTGCTCGGAGGGATACTACGCAACCTCGATTCCGCTTATTCACGTGATGGATCAGACGAACGATGTGATGCTTGCGTTTGGGATGAACGGAAGGGTGTTGCACCCTGATCATGGATACGTTAGTGCCTATACTACAATTACGGATAGAGTGTGACATTAATATGCGGCTATGATTTGTTCGCTAGCCTCTGAGGGTGATTATACCTGTAAGCCTACCGCCTTCTGCAAGGTACGAGCCCTTGCTGATCAGACCGTTGTTGGGCCTCGAAGGGCTATGTCGGTGGACGGCAGGTCAAATGGGTCCATAAGGTTAGTGGATTGACACATGAGTCGCTCCTCATCATGGTTCGGAGAAACAGCTTACCATCGTTGCCTCAAAGATATGGATCACGAAGGAACCGAATAACTCCCACTACCGTTCGTTATTCTTCCTATGATCACGTTATTCTTGCGCTCATGGCCTTCAACAGACATATGGGATAATCGTGTCCTCCCCTCGTTCATCACCACCCGGGAAGATTCCCTAGCGTCGATGTTTTATCACCATGAGAACACTGCCTGTTACGAGCAGGTCAGTAGCACTAAGCTCGGCATCCGAACCGCACCGCTAACGCCATCCCTTTCCTCATAGACCCTGCAATCCGTCATCTGTAAACCATCCCACAACGAACTTATCGAATTCTCCTCTTCCTCTGATTCGGGCGTTGCGAAAAGCAAGACATACACGGTACAAGGATTCGCGTATAATGGAGGAGGAACGGAGATCGCTCGTGTTGAGGTGACTCTGGATGGCGGAAGGAGTTGGAAGTACTGTTTCAAGCAGTACGTAAGCCGGCCACTGAGGTGAGTTCTGGCCCTCTCGATGGCGTTGCAAGTGTGCTGTGACAATGGCTAACTATGTGCACGTAATGCAGACATGGAGAGAAACAGTGGGCTTGGATTTTCTGGTCATGCGAAATTCCTCTCCAGGAGCTGGCAGAAGCAGAGGAGATTTGTGCAAGGGCTACAGATGCTAGATTCCAGGTTCAGCCGGAGAATATTGCCTGGTGCGTGCTTGGTTGGGAGTGACTCTTACGGAGTTCAGCTGAATGCCGATCTATAGGAATATGCTGGGTATGATGAAGTACGTGTGTGTTACTACAGTGTAATGATGTCGGCTAATATTGTTTACCGACAGTAACTCCTGGTATCGTATTCGTCCTGTCATTCAGGAGGACGAAGGCATACGGAGCAGCGACATCCTCTTCAAGCATCCTGTCACAAACCGTAAAGAAGACGACGGGTGGATGCGACCTCAAGAGCAGCCATCTTCGTTCGAATCATCTCATTCTGGTTCAGATTCTGGGTATAGCACTTCGGAAGAGAAGGCAAAGACGTTCTCGCTAGAGGAGATTGCAAAGCATGACGGCCAGAATGGAGAGGCAGCGTGGTTGATTATTGAGAATAAGGTGTACGATGTGACCAGTGTGTTGGATTGGCATCCTGGTGGAGCTGCGGCGTTGTTGGGCGTCGCAGGGAAGGCCACTGTGGATACGACTATCCAGGTCAGTATCCAGTAGACTCTTGACTGCGAGTCCATAAGGCTGATGTTGGTGTCCGTCACACAGTACAAGCAGATTCACGATGATTGTTGGTGCCTTTACCCCCTACAGTTTAACTTTCATGCTAACCCCTATTCATAAAGATGCGAACTCCAAACGCGATGAGTGTTTTATTGGTGTCTTGACGGAAGAGGCCGTCGAAGAAATGAAAAAGGACGCTGAACGTGCAGCACAAGCTCTAGCAAAGGTCAAACAGGCACGACAGGGGTTGACGTTGCAACCGGACAACTTTACTCGGGCGGTGTTGATCAAGAGGACGGAGATTTCGCATGACGCGCGGTACGTTTTTACCACTAAACTACCCTTCCATCGTTCTCATTCCTTTCAGCACATACCAGTTCAAACTTCCCGAAGACGATGGCAGCGGCTCTTTCAAGCTAGACATCGGGAAGCATGTCATGATTTCCGTGCACTTCAACAACCAAGCGGTCGTTCGCGCGTACACACCTATTGCACCTGTTCTCCCCAGTGAGGAAGATGGGACGTTTACGCTGTGTGTAAAGACGTATTTTCCGACCGAAGAAGGGCCTTTCCCACCTGGCGGGTTGATCAGTAATTATCTGGATTGTATGAAGGAGGGAGAAGAGATTGATGTGAGGGGGCCGGTGGGGGAGATACATTATAAGGGGAAGGGCGAGTTTGAGATTGACGGGCATGAGTATCATTTTGACAAGGTGAGGATTATGTGAGAGTCCTTTCGATGTTCTCTGCTGACGGGCGTATCTTCGCCAGAACAACTTAGTCGCTGGTGGAACGGGTATCACGCCTCACTGGCAATTGATTCATGCAATTCTGTCGGATGAGGAAGACGCAACCAAGATTAGTATGATTGACTGGTAAGCAGCTCAGCATCACTAATTTACCTTCGCGCACGCTGTTAATGTGACTAATAATGTTTCAGTAACAAGGCATGCGACGACATCCTCCTCAGAGAGGACCTCGACAAGTACGCAGATCAATTCGAGGATAGGTTCAAGCTGTGGCACGCTGTGTCTAAGGCCCCGGAAGACGAGGATTGGAAATATGGCGAAGGGCATCTGTGCGAGCAACTTATGTTAGTCCCACAATTCACTTTTACAATGTTCTGACCAAGTACTTACGATCGGCTATAGGAGAGATCATTTCTATGCACCGGACGATGGTGCCGTTGTGACCTTGCTATGTGGCCCTCCCGGTCTTATTGAGAAGGGCGCTATTCCTGGTTTGGAGAAGATTGGCTTCGAACAGGGCAGGAATATCTTCGGCTTCTAGTGGTCATCGTCACCGATAGTTGTGCAGGATGTGTCAGTAACTGTTGTAACATCTTCGACCGTTGGCTGACCATTCTCCTTTTCAACTTGACCAAAAGCCTATTTATGTCTCAGTTGGAAGCGCAGCGATCACCGGTGGTCGATGTCTGGGACAGGAATCGCTGATAGTAGCGGGTCTGATGACGTCGAAACTGAATATGTCGTCTAACCTGCCTATATACGCCTCAGAAACCGTTATTCTTATTGCAGTGATCAAATGTTTCACGAATAAGCAGCGTTTTTCTTGATCAGCCAAGGTGAGGTGCGATAGGAGAGCGTAACGACATTTCTCGACCTATTGACTCTGTGGCGTTCATAAGGTTGGCCATGGGCCCGGGATGACAATATCTCTCCTTGGGGCAAGTTGCAGAACGGTACTAGTTGAGTAATCGATGAGCGCTGCATTATCGGAGTAGTTACATCAATCATGTGAAGTCTCACAGTTGAATGGTACTACTGCTCACACCTAGCCACGAAGATCTCATTTGGACAAAGAAGATGCTGAAAGCTTGATACCTTCTGTTTCAAGGTGCTCACGTCGATGCTGGCTGACAGTTCGCACGCCCGACGCAACTGAGACTCCTCACTCCGCTCGCATACCCGGTACGTACCGGATCCATATTGTAAAGATTTGATAAAGTGTTTCTACTATCCTTGTGCAAACCTAGCTGCTCTTCTTTACCAGGGCTCGTGAGCAGGTCGGACTGTAAGCAGTATGCATAAGCAAATACTAAAAAATCTGGGCTGGAAAGGTACATACGATCGAGCTCCCAAGTCCAAGTTGATCTGTCCTGGTTCACAAGGAAAAGGTAAGTCTATAAGAGAAGTATGCGTATGAATGTTTAGCGCTGCCCCATAAACACGTCGAGATGGGTCTTACGCTAGCGATGCCATCTGGGTTCAAACGTATATCTCTGTTTTCTACGAACTCTTTCTTTGCTTGTTCTTCCGGTTGCCGCGCGACCGCAATGTCCGTCAGGATCCCTGCCAATGGCACACCATCAGTCAAAAGGTAATGGTGTCGAATCAAAGCCAGCTTCTTACGTCCGTCAATGATAGCATGGACGACCTATCGTGCATTGGGGTAAGTTGTATGACCTCACAGCGTGCTCACGACCAGAATCTCTACTCACATGAATGTTCTCTTTCCCAAACTCCTGCGCTAGGCTCAGACTCAACGACCTTAATCCGAGTTTGCCAATAGCGAGTGCGGACGTATACGGGTTGCTCCTCCACGAGGCCGTTCCACCCGTGAACAGCAGTGTCCCTCTCGCCCCATGTTCATCAATCCCATTCTCCCTGAACGTCAAGATAGCCTGCTGGCTGAATGCAAATGCGCCCTTGATATTACCCTCCAACGCTGCATCCAGATCACCTTCGGTGTGGCCCAAGAATGGCTTGAACGCCCATCCCGCGGCATTCCATAATGCAACTCTGATCGGGGCGAGTTCTTGAGAGGAAGACCATCTATGGGACTTGACCCGTTCCCATACAGCCATAGTTGACTGAAAGTTGTA
>JAXQGN010000529.1:0-18857 GCA_037039805.1 Irpex sp. M6601 | reverse complement strand
CCTCCCTCTTTCCTGTTTGCTTGCAAACTCCAGCAGCTGAGCTGCCAGCAATTCCCGGTAAGTTCATGTTTTCTCTAGCCAACTATCGAGCACTCCAAAGTACTCATGCATGCTCCTAGCTCTCCAGGATCCTACACCTCCCATTCTTTTTCATCGTTCCTTTAAGAAGCTAGACTTCTCTTTTCATCCACAGCCATGAAGTTCTCCGTTTCCGTCACCGCTCTCATTCTCGCTCTCCCTCTCTTGGCTTCTGCCTCTCCCGCTGTAAGTTGACTATCACTGGTCTTCATCTCGAGCTCGGATTGACGAAAAATATTCATAGGGTGGCTTTGGTGGCTTCGGCGGTCAGGGTGGCTTCGGCAAAGGCGGATTTGGCCAAGGTGCTCAAGGTGCCCAGGGTAAGGGTGGTGCTACCGCTGGTAAGGGCGCTGCTCCTCCCGCTGCGTCTTCCGCTGCTGGCAACAACCAGGCGGGAGCAGGCGCTGCCGCTGGCAATAACAAGGCTGGAGGTGCTGCTGCTGCTGGCGGTGACCCCCAGACCTCGACGAGTAAGTGAACAATTAGAGCTATTGTCATTCGCGTTCCTGACTTGCTACCAGCCCTCAACCCGGCTGTTATTGCCAAAGGCTTCGCTCAGAACGGCCAGGCTCAGGCAGAGGCTGGTCAGGTCGCATCGTTGACCTCGACGAACAACTTCATCAACTTCTGCTTAACCACCAAGCTCCCCATCACCAACGGTCAACAGATCACTTCCGGCTCTTGCAATCCCGCTCCTATGGGTGTTATCGCCGCTCAGTCGAAGATGCCATCCTCCAAGTTCACGAACCCAGTGAACGGCCAGGTCATCAAGGCCAACACTGCGTTCACCATTTCGATGAAGATCCAGAACCTCCAGACGGGTAACTTCGTGAACCCGAACACCAACTATTTCGCTGCTCCTCAACAAGTGGATGGCTCGGGTAACATCGTCGGCCACTCTCACATTACTATCGACGCCATCCAGTCGCTCACGCAGACCACTCCTACCGACCCCACCAAGTTTGTCTACTTCAAGGGTCTTAACGCTGCTGCTCAGGGTGGTGTTTTGACTGCCGATGTCACCGAGGGTCTCCCTGCTGGTACCTATCGTCTTTCGTCGATTAACACCGCTGCCAACCACCAACCTGCCCTCGTCGCTGTTGCTCAGCACGGTGCTCTCGATGACCATGTCTATGTGAGTGCTATTCTCTCACAGTGCTACCGTCGTTTCCTAACTATATCCTTCAGTTCACGATCACTGCTGACGGCAAGGCTGCTGGCAATAACGTTTTCGGCGGTGGCGCTGCCGCTGCTGGTGCTGCCAACTCTACTGCTGCTGCCGGTGCCGCCGGCGCTGCTGGTGCAGGTGCTGCTAAGGCCGGTGCCGCTGGCTTCAAGGGCGGTAAGCCCGCAGCCGCTGCCGGCAAGGGCGGAAAGCGTGACTTCGAAGTCAGGAGGAGCCGTCTCTAAACGTATCGCCCCCTGATACTTTAGGCACGTCTTAAGCGTTGACGGCTCGTGCGGCTTTTGTTACTCAGACTCATTGTAGCACTTACTCGCATAGATCAACCATGGGCTTTCTTTCGCTGTGGGTTAGCTTCTTGAAGCAACCTGAAAACTTTGCAGTCCAGTAGCACATAGCATTGTTCCTCTTGCTTGAGAATGGATCGGGTTTTGGATCCTGGAATGCGTTTGTGTGCCTATTGTGAGCGTCGATCACTGCCGGTAGCAGTACGACCATTCTGCGAACTCGCCAGAGGTAGCACCTTAAACCTTCCTCGTCTCTAGAGGAGTGGCTTACATACACCCCGACCTTGTACTTACCTCTCATTTGCTTCTCACACGGCGTAGACAGACCTACAGACCAATGAGAATCACGAAAGACGTGAACGTGCATGTGGCGTAGTAGAGCTTCAAAGCGTAGCCTTTAGAATACAGACAATAGTATTGGCTGACAATCCAATTTCAAGTAATTATACATCGTACTGTCTTTTCTACATCATTGTCCCCGTCTTGCCTATGCTTTCTGTTACCATTCAAGCTACCACAACGGCATTAGGCACCGACTCCGTCTCCAGCCCAAACTTCTTCAGTTTCAGCTCTGCAAGCCGCTTCTCCTCAGCCTCCCTCATCGCCTTCTGAATCGCAATCCTCTTCGGCACAACCGGCCTTCTCTCCGTCGTAATCTTAAAATCCAGCCTCTCAACACCCAACGCCTTCAACGTCTTCCTCTCCACCAAACTGAAATCTTCCGGGCTCTCACGGTTGAAATCGAACGGCCGGCGCAAACCAACAGGAGGGTTCGTGATAACGCGCGGTATGCGTAAATTGTTCTTCGACGCGGAGTGCATCATGAGAGGGTGCAACAGCACGACGTCTCCGACTTCTCCCGTAACCTCGACGAACTTCCGACACCGCTTGATCTCCTCGAGGTGTGACCAGAACCCAGGCTCGTCCTTCCACTTCTCCTTCTCCGTCGTAGTGCACGTAGAAGGACGGAACGTCCGGTCCTCAGGTATCACACCCTCCGGATGCGCCGCGAGGTATCGAGCGATGATGTCAATCCCATCGGGCGCGATGTATGTTCCTCCGCCCAATGGCTGGATGTCAGAGAAGAGGGGTATGACAAGCAATGCTTGTTCGGGCGAGTCGAGGTAGTGCACGAAGAAATCGCCGTCGCAGTGCCAGTTGTCGAGGTCGCTGGGATGGGAGGGTGGGGCTCCTTCTGTCTCTGGGGTTCCGAGGTTTACGATGAACCCGTCGCCCCAGACGGATGCTTGCTCGTCGATACGGTCTTCGCCGCCCAGTAAACCTACGATGGCGTCCCAGGCCTATGAACAAGTGTGAGAGATGGGCCTGGTCGCTCTAGCGATCGGATTTACTAGTCCACACTACACACCTTCGGAGCGAAGTCTGCGACTCTGACGGTCTCGCGAGTGGGCATGTTGGTCCGCTCCTTAGTCCACGTCGATTTGTCGTTCGGGTCCATCCCCAGACGCACCCACATATTCTGCGTGAACTCAGTCGCCTTCTCCCTTGAGAACGCATTTTTAATAATGACGTATCCGTTCTCGAGGAAGAATTCTACTTGTTCATCTATGAAAAGAAGTCGTGGCGTTACTCCTACGACGAGGGAAGTCTATAGTGCAGTATTTACGCTCACCTGTCAGTCCTGTGTATCGTTGCGACATCGTGGTGTCCTGCCCGTGCGCACTCGCGATCGGTCGTTGGGGTTGCTAGTGCTGTGGGTAGCGATGTCATTCATATACACCTGCGGGAGAAGTTCGGTGACTGTTTTGGGAGGGTCATATGTCCCTCATGTTCACACCCCTATACGTAAAGTTACGCTGGAGGAAATGGCCTTGTGAGCTGCTTATCAGTTCGAGTATACAGTCGAGGCGTTCGAGGACGTTAGATTCCCAAGGGGCTTTTGAATGAAGTTTGTCACCAGACGGCCCGCTCTAGTTTTCAAACCTTCTTGCACGTGCCTTATACAGACTCACCAGGAATGGCGAGCCAACCCTCACTACAGCACGCACAGGTTCGTAGACTAGTATTCGGTGTATCATCTATTATGTGAGTCCACATCAATGACAAGCCAAACATCCGACTAGACGTCCGTGTCCGATTTGGGCCTCCTCTCCAAGACACTATCCACAATCCCAAACTCGAGTGCTTCTTGCGCTACACAAAGCACAATCGGCATCAGCTCCATGCCAAGTAATCACAAGTCAGTACATACCAGTGAGGAAGTAATCTCGTTCCAACGCTCGTTCTACAACGAGTTAAAGTGGGATAATGTTAGTATTAGTGTCGATGATAGTGGGAAGTGGAAGTAGTGATGGATGACTGACCGAATCTATCAACACCGTCCTGTACGCTCTCTCCCTCCTTCCCACAGTGCCGCTGATAAATCCTCGTCAGCACGTCTCTCACGCGTAAGATCTCCTTTGCATGGATCGCGATGTCCGAGGCTTGGCCTGATGCGCCTCCGGACGGTTCTACGCATACGCATCTCGCAGTCAGTATCACCAATTACGGGGTTGATGGGGGTAGGAAGGCTGGCGACGTACGGTGGATCATGATACTCGAGTTCGGCAGGGCATGGCGTTTGCCTTTCTCTCCTGCAGCGAGCAAGAGCGAGCCCATAGAGCACGCTTGACCTATACAGTAGGTGTGTATCGGGGATGACACGTACTTCACACGTCTCTCATCAAAACCTGACAAAACGGGTGGTGGGGACGCATTATAGACTTACCTGCATCTATATCTACACCCATGAGTGACTGGGACTGGGATAGGTAGGGTGGGGAGGTGACTTACTGTGTCGTAGATGGCGAGGCCTGCGGTGACGCTTCCGCCTGGGGAGTTTATGTAGAGGTGGATTGGCTTGGAGGTTTCTTCTGCTTCGAGGAAGAGGAGTTGGGAGACTAGGAGGGCGGAGTCTGTGTCTCGTATCTGAAGACGTGTACTGTCAATCGTTTGGAGGAGATGCACGTGTTGATGATGCGTACCGGACCATAGAGCATCACTACTCGTTCTCTCAGTAACCTGGAGAATATATCGTAGCTGCGCTCTCCCCGTCCCTAAACAACACAGCACACCATATAAGCACCAGCGCACACGCTCCGACTGAGACAAGGTGACATACAGTTTGCTCGATTACGATAGGAACCAAGTTGCCTGTGAGAGGGTCGCGTCGCATAGAGCCAGAGTCCCATTGACCCGTCAGAGGATGAAACTTGCGGATATTATGCACTTGTCCCAGGGCATTCCTAGGCTTCAGAGCAGCCCGGCGTGAGGCATTGGCGAGTTGTCGACTAAACATTGCCTCTTTCGGAAGTTTCTAATCTAGCTGTGCAAACTAGAGACCGGTCGTAGAAGTCAGGAGAAAAGAGGCGTGTCGCCGCCAGCGCGCGTCTGTGGCCACGTTCACGTGATGCGCGCGTACTGGGGCGCCCAGTTGGACTCTGTCAGTGTCCACGAGTCCACGACACCGACGGGTCTCTGAACAGCGACCTCGTCGTCCATCACAGCGAGCACACCCCTCATTCATCCGACGACGACGGCGCGCTCTACGACGTTCACCACACGAACAATGGCGTCCTGGCCGGCATACTCCCCACGATCGACAGAAAGTCCCATGGACTTTGAATACACTTCGCGTCCGAGCACCAGTACAGCGCCGGCTTGGGCATCGCGAGGAAGCGAGCCAACGACGCCCAGAAAACGTACGTGTATTATTTGGCGATGCTCGTGTAACTCATAAATGTACTGTGCTAGTAGGCCCGCTAGGCGAAACCGTGACACCTACTTCTCCATTCCCTGGCACCCCTCACACACCGACCTTCGGGCGCATGCACAACGTGCCTTTCATGATGAATATGCCTCCGCCAGAAGCCCCGTCTACGCCTGCTTGGGACCCCCACGAGCTAAAGGATATAGATATGGCAGAAGCAAGTCCTCCTCAGCCACACGCCGAGCACAACGAGAATGAGAACGATAATGTGCATGCGGAGAGTAGTGGCGGGCGGAGGATTGCGACGGGTGGGATGGTGCGGGTTTTCAGGTCACGGCAGAAACAGAAGGAGAGGGAGAGGAGTCGTCTGGCTGTTACGAGGATGCGATCGCAGGTGGAAGACGAGGACGAAAACGAAAACGAGGATAGGGGGATTGAGAGCGACGAAGAAGACAGGAATGGACGGGTCACGCCGATTACGCAGAACACATCTAATCATTATACTCTCAACCTTCCTGGACCGATCGCACCCCAGTCGGAAACGCCTTATGTGCTACTTGGGTGAGAGTAACATCACTCATTAAATTCGCGTCAGCTGTACTCATGGTACACAGCTACCTCCAGTTCTTCTTCAACTCATCACTAGTACTGCTGTTCTTATACCTGTTGGTATTATTCATCCTCACGGTCCAACGAGACGTCCAGCATCGAATATCCGAATACTCCATGGGTGAGTTCTCCTTCTCCTTCTCTTCCTCCTCCTACTCCTGCCATGCACCACATATCCATATTCACTAACCCTCCCCCACGAAAAGACAACGTCCAAGAAATCACCCAATGCGCCCTCCACTTCAAAAACAACCTCTGCCACAGCCCCATCCCAGCCATGGTCCACCAATGCGGCGTCTGGGAGACCTGCATGAACCGCGACCCTACCAAGATTGGCCGTACGAAGGTCGTCGCGGAGGTGATTGCGGAGGTTATTAATGGGTTTGTGGAGCCTATTACTTGGAAGACTTTGGTACGCACGCCACTACATTCTTTGGCTGATTTAGAGTGTGTGAGGAGGAAGCTGATGTGTTGTGGTGGTGGTGTTTGGTGTTGTAGATATTCACACTAACATCACTAGCGTTCCTCACGCTCTTCATAAACTCCCTCTTCTCCTTCTACCGATCGCGGTACAACCCTTCCACCGCACCATCACCTCATCCTCACCAACAGCACCATATTCCATATCATCCGATACCGGCAATTGCACCGCATATGCTTGGTGGACAGTGGGGGAAACAGTGGGTGGGGGAGGGACAGCAGTGGATGGGGGTAGGAGAGGGACAGCAGGTGGAGGAGGGTGCGAGTCGGAGGAGGAAGTTGGAGGGTGGGAGGAAGGAGGATGTTTTGGTTAAGTCGTGATTGCTTGCGAGGTGCTGAGTGTTTTTGGATAGGGTGATGAGTGAATTTAGTGAGACATTGACAGCTCCAATCTCAGTGTGCATTCTCAAGGTGGGGTAATTGCTTTTGAAGACGTCCGTGCATCTCTGGTGAGAGCTTACTATATTGTGCGAAGATGGACGTTCTCTGATAATGCGATTTTGATTACCAGTGAAATCGAGCATTCAATGAGATGCGTTGAGCCATATTTTTGAGCAAGCATGGCAGATAGCTATCAAGTTCAGCAATTGCAAGATGTGTGAGTACGAAAGTGATGTGATTGGTGTGATCGAACTGGTGTACGTGCCGTCATTGTAAAGTGAGTCTCGTTATTTTATACTGCATGAAGATGGCCATACTGATCTGCTACGCACTCATTGCAGAAGCCTCCAATCTGAGCGCCTCAGATAGAGAGACCAAGCAGACTATTTGTTATGCTGCTACGTACCTCATACCTCATATCACCATACACGATGAATTCATTTTATAGGACATCATGGCAAACCTCCGATCTTGGTGTTCATTCTCAAGTAGCGTAGGTTGATTATCGCGCTATGAAGCTTATGCGGGGACTCGGGTGTGCGCGCAATTGCACAACGGGAAGTCTAGTGAATTCTGGTGAGAACCAAGAGTTATATCGTTTGGAGATGAACATCTACTGAGCAATGGCATCTTTGATTACCAGTGGGATTAGCTATGAGCGCTTGAGCTGTCATCGAGCATGTGTACCAGGCATGCATCCAGTTCAGCACGTCCAATGTGAGTAGAGGGGGCGATGTGCGACTGGGACAGTAGTGCTGCAGTACAAAGGATGGATAGATGTGATCCAAATGGTGTCGTTGTGAGGTGAGTCCTGTTGCACCAACGTTTAACACACGAAGATGACCGATCTATCGTATTTTCATCGCAGAAGCTTTCAAATTGCCACGCTCTTGAGATCGAAATGAGAAGAGGTTGAGTAGACTGCTCTCGTTGTACGAGATGACGACTTCATTTACTTGACAGGAAACAACCCCGATCTCGGTATGCATCCTCGAATCCAAGACGTGGGGTGGTCGTCGCTATATGAAGACTCGGGTATGGTACAACAGGATCACTTTCGGTGAGAACCTTGTTGCTTGGCTATGTGTCGAATGTTCCCTGACCAATGAGATCCTTGATTACCAGCGCAACCCAAATATCGAACGATACGTTGAGAACCACCACCTACTTTCAGCGAGCAAAAGCAATGACATCTACTTATTGAAGTCAGGTCCAATGTGAGTACGAAGTATGATCGATGTGGTTGGACTGCCAGTGGTAGGATTGTAAGGTGTGGTGAGTTTTACTGAGTCACGGTCTTATACACGAAGATGACCGATCTATCGTGCACCCATTGTAGAAGCTTTCAAGCTGCGCTTTTGAAATCAAATTTTCAAGCAAACTGCTTGCTATGCCTTATACCTCATATTACCACCATACACGGTGGCTTCATCTTATGGGACACCACGGCATACCTCCGATCTCTGCTCGCATTCTCGGATCCAGAAGGCGCATTGATTATCGCCATATGAGGACTCGGACGCGCGCGCAATTGGACAACAGGAAGTCTGGTGAGAACCGACAGTTATATCGTTCTAAGATGAACCTTGTCTGATTATTGCGATCTTTGATTACCTGTGGAGTCAGCTATATGTACCACTAGATGGCATTGAGCAGGCTGGAGAGGCAGGTGTCTGTTTCAGCGTGTCCAATGCGTGAGTAGAGTGAGCGATGTGATTGAACTGTCGCCATCGTGAGGTGAGCCTTGTTATACTACCGCTTTGTACACGAAGATGACTGATTTGTCGTGCATCCATCGTAGAAGCCTTCAAACTGCGCTCCTGGAATATCAACACATGAATGAGTGATATCGCACGCCGCAACAGCCCGCACGCTGGACATCGCGTCATGGGACCTCTCCGGGTGTTTTCCACACATTACTATTTCCTCGGACCATTTCATTTCTCAGAGGGAGATAGAAGCGTTCTAGCCTCTCGAAGCTCATCACCTGCCTGCCTGCCACTTCGGTGAAGACTGAAGTTCCTCACTTTCATTGCCGTGGGCACCACCGTTTTGACATGACACTCACGGCAGGTGTTCTGTCCCTGAGCCGAGTTAACGGGATGCTGAGTTTCATCTGGCCAATGGCGAGATGCTTCTTGGTGCTCTCTTCGCGCAGAATATCGTACTCACGCTCTCACACAGGAAGAAGTCCCGCCTGCAGACATCAGCCCCTCCCGCTATTCTCGATGTCTGCCGTAAAATCAACCTTCCAGGCTTGCTGTGAGTGGCCGTCGGAATTGGTCATTGTTCTCTTCCCGTCATCACATTACCACAACTCACAAGGTTTAATACCTCACTATGCACACTGATTGCCATTCCGAGGACATGTCAACAGATCACTAGTCATTCGATCGCGAGCATCATCTTTTGCGGAGGACCCACATCGCGGGGGGTATCACTGTCCGGAGAGTACCCAGGACAAGATGCTGATGACATGACAGATCCAGTGATCGATAGCGTTGGCAGTTACAGTACAGCACCCGCCTCCGCGGCGAAGGTTTCCATCCATCCAGGCAAACTCTGGGGAACTGTTCGTCAAAACGAGGAGAATCGAGCTTATGGACAGGACCATGGGAGAACACTCAGTTACGGATCCGGTACGTTGTGCCGTTTACACCGGGCACGGTCGATGTGGTCTTTTGACTAACTGATCCTTCTCACAAGGTCCGCTTGTCTACTCTTGAATTCAGAAGAATAGAATACGCAGCAACAGTAACAGAAGAAGACGTGATTCAATCCAATCCACTAGCGGAATTTGTTCTGCCTCTCAGGCCCCCGTTACATGCGGATGAAACACGGCTGACTGGCTGGCTGGAAGCCTTAATATTGGCACATTACACTTCCAGTTCGATATAAGATCTCGGATGACCTCAGCATCTCGGCCACGAGTTGGCAAGGACTACCACCATGGGATAATTGAGTGGGTTCCTCAACTGAATTGATAACGCTATGCAAGCTTATATTGACATCCCGGGTCTCTATCTTGGGACCCTGACAATCGTCTGCCAGTGGTCGTCCATGCACATGCTCGCCCTACCGGGTGAACCGCGGAAGGCGTGTTCCTTCCACGGAGAAGCAAGCTCCAAGTCTGAGTCTCTCCAATAGGATATGTAAATGTGCCGAGAGGCTTCTCCACCCGTCAACAGATTTCTCTGCGTTGCGTAAGCCACGCGCCGATGGCAAGTCACGATCCTGCAGCATCAACAGCACATACAGTAAGGGTAAGGTTGCATGCATCTATCAAAGGTGCGTTGCTATCTCCTTACTTGGACAGACGTTCACTTCGGCTCTCGAGCTACCCAGGCAGTGGATATGAAAATGTACGTTAACTTCTCCTTTTGTCTTCTCAGCTGGCCACGCTTCGCTCATGATGATAACACGATGTAGAAGGCATATTCATTATGCAGAGGCTACAAGGCATCGCCGTCACCATGCTGTGCGACGGTTCACAGCACTGATATAGAGTGGTCCTTACGCAATCCAGAGTTCGCACACTCACCCCGCAGCCTCTCTACAATACATAGATCTCCGGAGGCAATTGTGCTTCGGCTCCCCTGAGTACATACGCCAAGGCGGCGATCACTTGTCCTTTATCCGAGTGCTGCCTTGAGTCCTCGCTGCGGAAGCAAGATGTTGGAGTCTAAAACCACCCACCCTGGCCAGCGGAGTACATCTCTGATCTAATGTGCCGCAAGGTAGGGAAAACCCGCCAGGAGGGCGTAGCATCACTACCATGCTCAGTGCGTACGTGTGCATATGACTCTGGCATCATAGGCTCGCAATAGCATCTTATGCGCCACATTTTCCGACGTTCATCGGGGAGTTTGGGTAAAATGCAGCGGCTGAAGGTATGTGTTCGAATTCAGCGAACTGTGGCTTGTGATCATCGTGCAGGGCGCGATGTATAACAAGCTGCGCTCGGCAGCCACAGCGATTGTATTTGTGTACACCCACTTACTTTGTCTGTCAGACAGTTCTGGGCATAGTCTGCGCCGAGTTGCTGGGCTGTACGCTAAGTACGGCACGAGATAACTGGGCATCCAGATTGGTCGTTCATTACCGCTGCCGGGACCGGGATCTGTGCGTCTTTGTATGGGTGGCGCAGAGATATAAGTACCTAGAGTGAGTGACCCACATGTAGGGAATTGATATGGTTCTCGGTCTTGACTCTTCGTGTGTTTTATTCGTAGGAAGGCTTCTGCATCTAGTCCAGGGTCCCCACAGGACAAGTTAGCTTCGTTAAGCTCTGACTGCATCGCAAGGGTCCAGTGCTGCATGTGTGAGTTCGCGTACAAAAGACTGTCTTCGGCCACAAGCCATCGATGAGGCTCGGCCTCGTACCGGATCCTCCATTAAGTAGGATTCTCAGACACAGATCTGCGGAGTATGATGAGAATGTTGTTCTTGTTCTAGTAATAACATTACTTACCTGGATCACTTTTTTCAGAAAACTGAGCTTGAGCCTGCAGATTTCAGGCATCGCCGCTGGCTCGACATAGCCACCAGAATTCTCCTTGTTCCATGACCCTTCGGTGGCTGAAAGGGTGCCCGTGAGTGCTGTTTTCTGAGCCTGTAATGTGGAGCTCGTGGCCTTTTGTCAGATTCGGCGATCTGCTGCTTCCGATGTAATAAAAGCTTGAAGACAAACCAGGCTCGTGTATTGCGCTGACAATATATGACAGCAACCCTGAGGCTATTTACAGAGATTTATCAGCCCTTGTTGCCATCTACTGGGGAGTGTACCCATCTCACGTACCTGTCAGTGCCGTGATGACAGAACCCTGTGGGGTAGTTCCGAGCGGGGCAAAGTATCTGTCACACTTTCAGTTACTGTAGTGGTGGTATTGGTTGCCCAGTGAAGTTGCATCTCGTCAAATGCGAATGTACCTGCCCGATACTCTGAGTCAAGTCCAGCATGATCCTGAGGACCGTACGAAGTGAAGATGGCGAACCTATGGGCTGTGCACCGGACTTTTACGTAGTTGTGCGTCCTTGGTCAAAACATAACTTCGCCTTGGTCATGGTCAAGCAGATGACATGGCAATCGTTCCGCGTAGGCTGACCATTCTGCCAACTCTGTATTCTCGATAGCAATCTATAGCGATGCAATTGCGATGAAAACCTGATAATACATAACATGAACTGACAGAGATGTGGATCAACCCGCACAGGAATTAGAGGAAGGAAGAAGTATGCGCTGCGGCAAGGTATAGATCTCACGAGCAAACTCCGGATGCATTGTAGACGGAAATCCCGGTGCTTGTAGGAAATGTTCGGCAAGAGAAAGAGTAAGTAACAGCCAGCTGGGAACCCTCCCCAAGCCGGTGTTATTTCGTTCCTCCTTTCTCTGCAGCCGCTTTCTCTTCTTCCTTTTTCTAAAACAGACGTCAGCAGTCCAGATAGATAGTCAGAAAAACTCATCGAGGGTGGCTTCACCTTCTGCTTCTCTCTCAAGACCGCGGCGTCCCTATGAAGATAAACAAAGGATCAGGGCTAGGTCAGTAACTCTGCGCAGGGAACCACGATCGACACACGTACTGTTCTCTCCGCTTCTGCAGCGAAGCCGCACTCTCCTTAACTTTGCCCTTCTGAGCAGCCTGCAGCTTCTTCTGCGCCTTTGCTCGATCTGTTTCTCGCTGATTACCACCTAGATTACATTGTTGCATACACCGTCAACACCGAGCAAATCATACTTGTAAGCTGGATGAACTCACGAGTCATGTTGCCCACTGCCTCCCAAAGACGACCTTAAAACCCGCTAGACAAGAAAAGTGACCTGGACGTCGTGGTAAGAGTTAAGATCGACGTGTTGCTCGACCTGCATGCATTTTACTGCGATATTCCACGACCTTCGACCAGATCTCACAGCGTGACAAAGCGCTCTGTGACCGTGACCGGTCTGAACCACTGCCTAATCAGGAAGGATTTCACACGATTGTTTCGCCTCGTGATCGTCGTCCGGTGTTTGTTGTCTTTGTCTCCGCACATCACCAGCGCAAACTCTTTGACATGGTACGGTATCTGATAATCTGGTTTATAGCAAGTCAACTACTTACTGCTGGCTCGTGCAACTGTTGTGGATAGATGGTGGCCCGCACAGCCCTCTTTCAAGCCTCAAATCGCGCTTCCGATTCCCAGGAACCCCACATCTAGGTATCATCCTGGAAGCCGTCATGCTCTGGCCATTTGCTCTGTACTTACATCCGAGGCATGGACAATGCATGACAGGCTCCTAGATATGCCTCTATTTGTATTACTCGGGGCTGATTGGTGAGTAAGTAAACTTTCATACCGTCTCAACGCGCTACCTAGGCCGCGGCCATCATGTACAGAGCCCTTGGCAATGCCCGATATCTATTTCATACCGTTAGGTGTAATAATTGCACTGTGGATCCCTCGTTGAGCACCTTGAATTGGGGCTGCGCCGGCATTTCGAACGCGCAATCACTCGTAACTTTGTTGTCTTCTGAACCCAGGAATAACAAAGCTTTCATTTCGCTATCCTTTGGAGCTCGAGAAGCACGAGGCGAACGGCAACTGACGTACCTCCGCCTGCTTCACTCAGGGCCTGGTGTACATTCATCAGGCACTTCTGTACGTATTTGACCGGCTGTTGGCCTTAGGGTTCACTCAAATTTCCGGGGCCTGTTGCTGCTGAATAACTGGGATATGCGGATAGGCGGATTACAGGCAAATGTACGTACATCTTCAGTTCTATTGCGGCGTTCCGTTCATTCCCCCCTTTAAAGGCAATACACCAACGGTATAAACTGTGCAGCGCAGTAGACGCAGGGCATGTGGCTAGAAAGGTTGAGTGACAACAGTACGTGACTATGCTTCCTCATGCCTCCGTGAATGACGCTTGCTCATTCTTCTATGAAAAGATGAACAAATGCGCCCATGACTAGCAGAACAAGGAACGTGCGGGTGCAGCATTAAGTACTTGGTACTGACAGATCTGATGGGAGAGATCTATGGCCGGCCCATGGGTTCTAGTGGGCTCCTTGTATACAAAAGGAGTTCCTGGCATGACAGAGCGTGAGTAAACTGAACATGACATTCAGAACAACCACACTGTCTCCGAGCCGTTGCGATGGGATATCCTATACATAACTGCGGTAATGTAATATTGCCATAGTGCTTCATTTGTTCGGTCTTTCTGACAGAATGGTATACTTCTATGTGACTTAACTTGACAGATATGATCATCAGTATCAATCCAGGATACTTGCTCGACGCGCGAGAACCACTCATTCGCCTTCTTCAGCTCAACAAGCGGAGTATCATCGAATGCTGCGGTTGGAACGGAAGGTTTTCGAATCGGTGCCTCATGACGGAGAATTCAGACAACGTAAGCCGCTACATTCTGTGCTTCTTCACGCCACACTCAATCGCAGAACGTTCCACTCGTAGTCTATAACTCCGCGCATTTGTTATAGAGAAGTCTTACGCTTACCGGTCCGTATGTACTCTCTGCAAAAAGCCTCGTGATTCTTGCAATTGGCTCTGCTGACAATCGAGCAAAGTTCACATCAGCCACTAGCTGCGCTCACATGCAATGCTCATGGCAGATAAAGAAGTGCAAAGTTCACCCGCTACTGTGCACATCTCGAACACCTACCGCCGGTGTCCCCGTGTTCGACATACATACAGTGCCCCGCGCTCAAAACCGACCTCTTGGCGCCCCATTTTTCACTTTCGTATCTCACACTTCGCAATGTCAGGGATTACCTGGAAAACATGTAAAACGTACAGAAGACACATAGTAGTGTATATCTATCTCTTTACTTTCACCCTAAATTACGTTTGAAATTTTGACGAGGCCAAAATTTGGACTCTCGAATATATCTCGTATTTCCCACGATTTATTCAAGGCGTCTATAGGGCGTCAGTAGGACTTCCCTATGCAGAATGCAAGAACAATCATTTTATAACGTTGACAATCATAATTCCTACGCTTTCGTACTATACAGAAGACATTTGTGAAGTAGTCTCTGCGTATTTGGCTCGTAAATAGCCAGCGCTTGAGTGGAAAGTGGATCCTGAAATTTGGACTAAGCGCCCAAAAACCGAAAATGCAGATTTACGCTCAGCTTGCCTACTTTCCTTCCAAATCTCAAAGAATCAGGCCGAAACTCGAAATTTCAAGCTTCCCGAGAGAGGTCGGTTCTTAGCGCGGGGCACTGTAGACCCAACGAACTTTATCAAACCTGAGGTAAGCACAGTAAGATCATGATTCCGGAAGCATTGAAATTGACTCTGAACTCTGCCTGTCAGTGGCCAAGGTTTCGGCCGAACTAATGTTCCAAATGAAGCTTTAACACGTTCCTGTAGTCGTCAGAACAACCTTGTTCCTGCATCTTCCATCAAACACATCGTCGCATCGTGCATCATCCGGGATAACCGGCGGACTGCGGTAAACATCTCACCGTGCTCGTCGAGGCGTCCAACGATGACGGCGGTGACCTCATCTGTCTCTAAGCAGGCTTTGCGTTCATGCGGCGGGCGTACAATCCGCGACATTTGACAGCGTAACGTGAAGCAGGTGTCTGGCCGAGCTGTGCTGTTCAACTCGTACGTTATTTCTTACGCAGACCTGTGATCGATGTTCATTGAACATGAGTGGCTGATGGTGATTGACAATAAACACGATCTGAGACCAGTCTCCCGGGGATCATTATACCGTGTGCACCGTGCGATTGATATCGCACACGCACACGACGATCAGCCATTCACACGGGGTAGACTCAGACGCGTGTGGGGATGACAAGCTCAAAATTCACTGCGCAGTTCAAATTGTAATTCAGCGCCAGCTCTTTCCCATGGTTGATTACACACGTTGCGCAACGAGCGACAACGAAATAGCGATCTGGAGACGCGGGTGGTTCGCGGGAGGTGCGTCTATTAACGATTCTAATCTCCATATTCCGTAGAAGACTGACCCTTACGCGTTCTAGCGTACTTTAAAAATTGGCCGTAAGGAGTCATAAGGACGCTTGGTTTATGCGTAATATGATTTGTACGTATGGGTGCATTCCGATATCGCTTGAGCTTACACGTCCCACCAGGGTCACACGACGCCATCGGAAGACGGAGGTGCTTCAAACGCGCGAGATGCGAACTGGGAGGAACGCCAGAAGCATCTCGTATAAGCTACCTTAGCCACAAACAAGCTGCTGTCATCGGGCGGAGGAAGGTGGGTACGGACGTTACATACTCGGCACTGTATTCTGAAGCAGCAGTTCTTGAATAGAGACTCGGGCGCCGTATGTGCATCCGAGGTATCTATTCGCCTTGGCGGCCATGGGAGGCAATCTACCCTTCAATCGCGCAGCGATACATCATGCGAACTTTCCAGGGGGCGTATTGAATTCGGAAGATGGTGAGCAGACTCGGCCTCGGCGTACTACGTACAACAGGCTTAGTGGTGTTGCATGTAGACGACCGGGCGGTGTGGGCTCATACTACCAGTGTTGGTCAAAGTAAGTACAGAAATGGCTTCCTCCGATGAGAATGCCTTCTTGTTGCTATTCAAGTTCAACGCTCGATGGTCAATTATAGCGGTCTATCGCATCTCTATCTGTAAGCAAAGTCATGATTATCAGTGGCATCTAGCACTTACGATAGAATCTTACACTGGCAGCTCGGATCACCTGGCATCTGCATACAACAGGTCTTGATACATTGTCACCTCACACTCACCAATCCCGAACACCATTTGGCCTTTGATCCTGCGCAGTTTCACAGTTACGCGCTGCATCTATCTAAGTCTAACTACACCTCCAACGCCGAACTTTGCTCCAAGTTACAACATAACACACTGATACGATCCACGTCCGATCGGGCAACCCATCCGTAGCGTCACGTCCTTCAAACCTAGGTAAGTTCAAGTCCAGCTACTTACATGACATATGGCGCGCATATGAGTAACTAAGTTCATTTCATCAGGCCATCATCAAAATCAAGTCGGTGGCCATCTGTGGCCATGACAGGCGATTTCCCAGGTTTGTTTTGGAGAACCTGGCACTGGACAGGGCGCGCGCGGCGCCCACAAAGCCACAAACGCCTTGTCACTGGTGTTTCCGTGATTCTCGGGTAACATCGTGGAATGCACTGACAGGCAGGTAACAGGTACAGCACGACATGCAGGCATGTAACGACAGGCGGAAATGACATACCATACTTGGCGTATCTTTTCCTCCTGTCATTATTCTGTCTGTTGCGCTGTGCTGAAGTTTCTGATGCACTTATGTATGCAGGAGCCCTGGCCATGGGAGTTTGAGGAGTTGGTCATTTTAGCGCTTGTCTCGGCGCCGAATGACCTGGCCAGGCACGATCGCAGTCAGTATGACGGTTGTGGGTGGCTGGGTGCGCAGTCGCCCGGCTTCCACCTATCTAATACAGCGAGGACCTGGTAAGGCTTGGGTCAGGCTGATCGTGGCCATACCGGGGGCATCGTGCTTCAAGGTGACAAGCACGACGTAGGCTATACCCAAAGTCGCCGTGTGGCACGGGGAGCTTTTCAGCGACAGGGAAATACTAAGTTGCACAACGTAAGTACTGTGTTACAATATCTACGTAACGAAACTTGTTTAGAGTGTGAATGCTGTGATCAAAGCCCGACTGCTCAGCAGTGTAACCCGAAGCGTTTCGGTGTAGCACAGTTGTACAGGTTAATACACATCTCAGCTCGCGACGAGCACTCTAGCCAAGTCTCGCTTTCTGTCATAGTTATTCCCAGCCCCAGGGACGTCCTCGATCGGTTTGAGGCTGAACTGAGTGAAACATTGGATTTTGCTGCGTTAATTTCAAGATGAAGGCTATCTACTCCCGCCGGTACCGAAGATTACCATCTGTATGCGTTTATATCCCACGTTCCAAATTTTATGAGACAGCCAGCAAGTAAACTGCTGTAAGTAATTCTTGACTATGAAGAATGTACCAAGCTACAGGAACGCTCGACATCTGAATCTAAGACACATCTTTCTTATACCTGGACAAGCAGTTTCTCTGCTTCCGCCGGTGCCAATACACGTAGCTAGCACCTTGGCAGTCGTTCGGCCGTCGGTCCTGTCAAAGTACCTTGAAATGCTCGCTATAGTCTAGTGCACTTGTCAAAATTCAAAAGCGCAGTCTAGGCGATGAATCGATGACGATCAACTGCACATAAAGGAGTTTTTGGGAAAAGCCTTGCGCCACAGCTACTAATCACGCAGTAAATACGGTACTACTGTAGTACCAATTATGCATGAGGAACGTCATGACCAGAGTCGAGGCTGGTCGACGTCGTTGTTTATCTTGGGCCAGATGTCAGTGATCTTATAGCACATCGATCCGATCGGGGAATGAGAATAAGGCGGAAATTCGAAGAAGAGATTCGCAGTTTTTATCTATCATCTACGTACAAGCTCGTACAGGTATAATCGGATCGGTATTGCGATCCTTGACACATACGGGAAGATAGTACTTTTACGTGCAATGGAAGATAAAAGCTAGTGCGCTCTCTTGCTGCGGCACGGTGTCGAGTAAACCGGGGTGAGGCGGCGAGGTTAACGTTAGACGGGCTTCTTTGTCATGCGTTTGAAGCTTCGGAAGCGTAGAACCTGGAGAGTTCGGATTGTAAGCGATGTCGACGAGCGCGAGGGCTTCGAAGAGACGCGAAAGCTTTCGACGTGACACGATGAGAACTTGAAGTCGGAAAACGAGCCATCTTTAGAGTTCGCAGTGTGCGCTGCACATACTTATGTCTATAACAGAAGCTTCAGTATCGTCAGTCCAATCTTCCTTGATCATGAAGCCGGTCAATGATTTCATTCTCATTCTCATTCTCATGCGACGAAAGGACGAATGGAATGGAACCTCGAATCTTCGCCACCATTTATACAATGACGCCCCGGACTATCTATACACCCTCTAACAACCGACGGCATCCATCCCATGGCCATCCCAGGGAGGACCCCTGACAATAGGCGTGGAGGCCAGATACTGATCCGGACAAAATTTGCGAATTGGAGGACCTGAGGCTGGATACGTCCGGACAAAATTCAGCCCTCCGGAGGTTCTGAAGTTCAAGGCTGGATACCAATCC
>JAXQGN010000528.1:0-19528 GCA_037039805.1 Irpex sp. M6601 | reverse complement strand
TCTGTATCTTATCTACGCTACTTATCTAATCTACACTACGGTCCAGATAAGGAAACTGATCTGATGATCGTTTAACAGTCCCCTTCCCATCCGATCCGTGTATTCAATCATCACCAATAACCACGAGGCGAGGCAATAGACATAATCCCTAGGTGTGCTACCCCCAAGACAAGAGATATCATGAGACCATCATACCATGTATCCGCTACCGCAGGACCTAGGGCTAATACCAAAAGATTGTGATTCGCATCCGGGTTGCGGGACATTGAGAATATCCACCAGACCTAACAAGAATAACGACGTATTTCGTGAGTATGAGAGACTTCCTGCACACGACTAGAGTTCTTGCACTGACCTTCGCGACTAGTAGAGTCGATTTGATAGTCCTCACGAGTAGAGTCTGCAAACAAGGCCCATGTATCACCAACACGTCCCGGTTCCACATCCTTAGCCTTATTGCAGGAGCTCGGTTGGGAAGGAGTGGCGGAGACGGAAGGCGCAAGAAAGGGCTTCCTTCGCTCATACCATCTTCATCCGGAACCTTCACTGGAACAAGCGTCGCGCGCGAGGGCTCGTCAACCCACTGGGGCAGCTCCACCTCTTCAATATTGCTCGAACTAGCAGATTGTGTGGCAACACGAGGGAGGTCATCGTCGCTTGGTCTCCTAGCCGGAACAAGCGAGTTCTTGACGCTGCTCTTGGACGATCCTGGTAATAACGGGTCGAACTACGATAAATACTATCAGCTGATCTAATCCTTTGTGAGACCGAGAGCAACGGTGCTTACTGCTCCATCACGGAGAGCACTCAGAACCTTCTCGCATGCAGGACGCACAGAGGGTCTAACATGGAGAAGGTTCTCCAATAGTACCAGGAACGCTCGTGGAAGGTGTCGAGACTCGAAGGCGGCCACTAACGATGATGAAGACTTGAAACTACAAGCTACGGTCAATACGGTCGAGAGATAACGATGGCGGCAAAATATGGCCGTTCATAAGCGAGCGCGTACCCAGGGTATGTCGACACTTCCCGTTCTAGTAATTCTGCCGTCTCGCGCTCGTCACGTCTGGAATCTTTGCTTTTGTCGAGACTATCAGATGAGTGTTGATAGGGTAGTCGGAAAAACAGCATCTTGTGCAGGATCATCCCCAGTGACCACATGTCGGATTTTGAGTCAACCTGTGATAAAAGGCCCGTCGTCGGAGAAGGAAGAGATTCAGGAGAAGCATACTCCAAGCTATGGTGCATGTTAGGGATATGGCAATAAGCGTCAGATTTATTACATACGTTCCGGTATTGCCTGACCGTGTCCGAGAATTAAGCATGTCTTGCGAAGTCCCAAAGTCAGACAACATGGCTCTTGGCCTAATCTGAGTCAGATAGGGTGCTCATTCATGTGTAAGCAAAGGTAGCCTTACGTCAGGAGCCGTCCTTCATCCCATGTGAGTAGAACGTTACCGGGTTTGAGGTCGAGGTGCAGAATAGATTGATTGTGCTATGAGCGCGATAACATTAGCACGGCCCTCTGATGCACCCAAGACACCTACCAAGAAAGCCAATCCCTCTACTACATCTTTGAACAGGCTCTTTACTTCATCTGCACTGAGCAAGTGTATCGGCTTCCACTCCACGTTGTTTCGTCCGCCACGCATGCCGAGACCAGACATTTCACGACGTAAACGCTCGCGTTCCTCTGGGGCGGCATGCTGCATCGCTCGAAAAGCCCTGATCCTTGCACCGCGTGAGAGCGCAGATGGGTCAGGGTCAGCGGAAAGGTTTTCGTTTGCAGTGGTAGGATGACCAGCGGACGCACGTCCCATCCGTACGTCGATGAAGTCGTCTAGGCTACCACCTTCAGCCCATTGCATAAGGACACTATAGCACGATTAAGCAACGAAATGAACGTTGGGCACTACGAATACGTACTGCAGAGTCGGTACTTTGGGACCAAATGATGAAAACTGGCATGTCTCGAGCCATGAATGGTGGTAAGTTACAATATTAGGATGTCGCAACTTCTCGAGGAGGCGAACCTACGTTTATGAGGTAAATGACGGTGGTATACCTAGTGATAACAGTGACTCACTTCTCGCAAGATATTTAACAGATATGCGTGGGACTGACCCACCGCAATCTTCTTGACCGCAAAGCGACCTACGGTCAAAGTCAGGAGTCAATGCGACCTGATCCTAGTATCGAGTAAGTCGTGCGAACCGAGAGAATTCCCATCAAGTACATGCTTCACGAAGTAACAATCAGCTTCTTGAGCTACATGAAAAAATATGGTAGATGTACCTGGCAAAGATATACGCTCCCATTTGCTCCCATACCAAGCCTACACTCCTCCTGAAAGAATGTCTTGAAATATCCCTCTGCCATGTTGCCTGGTCTGAAGGGATGTTCTCCGTCATCTCCGACCTCTACAAACGTAGGGGTTGTGCTCCTGCGAGAAGAAGCGGGTGTAGAGGGGACTGAACCAGTTTCGTTTGCGATCTGCAGAAGTTGGAAGTAGTCCGGTGCTTGCGCGCGGGGGGCGTGCTGCTGGTACTCCTCATCTGCTTCAAGATCATTCAGCCCTGGTTCTATGTCTTCATCCCTTGTCATCGGTCTGTGACAGAATGGGCATTGGCCCCCCAGCTGAGGGTTCCTTCTCACGACTGGTGCTGCTCTGGACGTGGGATCGTGTTGCCGTATGGATAGCGCATGAGATGTGGGATTGTATAAAACAATTTGGTTCTCTGCATGAAGAATGGGTTGCCACTCGGGCTCGAGGGGCGCGATGGCGAAGAAGGGGCTGTCTGTTATGTCGTCCGACATTTCGAGTAAGATGGAGAATAGGTTTATTGCACCAGAGTTTACTACTTGCACAAGTGAGATATGGCTCTTACTGAAATTGAATACTCACATAATATATTTCAACGGAGACCGGTCATGGTCTCCTCGACGACATGAACGTTGTGGACAGCGCAAGCCGCCTCGACCTCATTTCGATGTCATACCAAAAGGCGCCCGTAGCATCACGCGTGACCGATCTGTGACAAAGATTTACTGCAGTCGCTTTTCGCAGCAGCGATCACTCATTACACTTCACCCCACACCACCATGGCCAGCGGGTAAGTTACGACGATCAAACCAGTCGACAAAACAGCTTATTTCTCAAACTTTGCAGAGCACCTAAAACATCTTGGGCCGACGACGTCGACGAGCTTGGTAAGCTCAAGTTCACAAACCACACCTCTGTCACTATTCTTACAAGAGATCCTTCAAATTAGAGCAACCTAAGGGCGAGGACTACGTTGACGAGAATGGTATCAGAACAACTGTTGAGTACACAGTGAACGATGAGGGTAAGAAGGTCAAGGTACGCTGCATTATGCTATATAAGTTACGTTGATAGCTCAAGAAGTTTGCACCGCGTATAGATCACACGGAAGATCAAGAGAACTCTCCAAAAGTCGCTAGTAGACCACAGCGTCGCCGAAAGGAAAACATGGGCAAAATTTGGACAAGAGAAGGGCAACAAGCCGGGTCCTGACAGAGCGACGACTACCGTCGGAGAGGCCGTTATGCTGAAATTGAGCGCAGGCAATAAGGTGCTGCCGTCGACCAACTTATCTCTATATTCCGATGTATTGACACTTCGACAAATACAGCAAACAGAACCTGAGCCGTCAGCCGAACAAACTGTGAAGGCCAACCTCGCAAGAGCAGGAGCAGGAAAGGTCGTCTGTCGTCTGTGTAAGGGAGAGCATTTCACCGCCAAGTGTCCCTACAAGGATTCTTTGGCCGGAGTCGATAACACCGGTATGCCGCCTGCTAGTTATACAGCTTAGAGGAGAACTGACTATCCTCTGATTAGACACCGGTGCCTTTGGTGGAGATGATTCTGGCCCTGCCCCAGAACCCGCTGCCCCAGCAGCTGCCGGTGGAAAGTACGTTCCACCATCCATGCGTGGCGCAGGAAGGGGTCCCGGAGAGGCGATGGGCCGCCCAGGAGGCTCGCGAGACGACTTGCCGACCCTTCGTGTCACCAATATCTCGGAGGATACTCAGGAGAACGACTTGCGCGATCTCTTCGGTGCTTTCGGCCGTGTGGCGAGGGTTTACGTTGGCAGAGACAGGGAAACAGGCGCAGGCAAAGGCTTCGCCTTCGTCAGCTTTGAGGAGAAGTCGGTCGCTCAAAAGGCTATGGACAAGATGCACGGTCGTGGTTATGATAACCTTATCTTGAGCGTGCAGTGGTCTCGTGAGTTACCCTCATTTTTATGCTGTGTCTCTATTCTGACTAAATATCCGCAAAGAACCGAGAGAGCAGCGTTAGGTTGCCACTCTCATTCTTCCCCTTCAGCTCATCGGTCGCTACGAGTTGTACCTGTAGTGTATGTATACGCATGGTTATCCACTGCTGATTTTCTCTCGAAAGAAGCCCCTCCCATTCTTCGCAAGACTGCACAAAATATGACGCGAGCGATCTTGTGTTAACTAACCAATGCCGGACGTTGCGGCTAGAGTGCGATCGAATCAAAGGCAAGTTGTCTCGAAACTCTTCTTTCCAACGGATGTCCCACCTACCACCGGAAGAATATTGATTTTCCTACCACTTCGGCAACTCGAAGTTCAAGCAGCTCCTAGAAAATCAGAAAGCCCATATAGCTATGATGTACGAGATGCGACTATGGAACACCGGGTGCTTGATGCAAGGAGAAAGGGTAACGGGTCGTGCAGAAACGTTCTCCAACTGCAGCACGGTATATCGTGTAGTCTATCACATGGGAAACCTGTACATTGCGAACTCATGTGGCAATTTGCAGATAATTGTCGGCAATTGTACCTCGAGCGCTCTAGTTAGCGAGCCCGTCGGTTGCTTTCTCAGTCATAATCATTGGCTTCAAGGACCTTCAGCGCTGACCATCTTTCTTTCAGAAAGAACCTTCAATCACCGCCTTCGCTGCTTTTAATTGCAATTTACCGAGTGCTCCGTACCACACATGCCTTGTTTGTACCATCCTCGTTATCTATCGCTGATTGCTTGTGGCACAGTATCGCTCTCGGTCTCAGCAAGGGCTGCCAGAATGGCATTCGTTGCCTCCGGTATTCATCGGACGTTAAAACTCGCATTCAAGTCCTGATGGAACACTAATAGTCAGTGGGCGCATGCGATGGTATGTGTCCCTCACGGGTGTCACGGTCAGTATGCTGTACGGCGTTTGGACAGGTGGTTCGGGTGAGGTGGTTCGGGTTTGTAACATTCAGCGCTAATTCAATATACTGCTTAACGTTCTGCTTCTTAGCACAAACCTCGCAGCAAGTCGATCCCCGAGAAGTCGGACAAACACCAAATCTGTGATATCTGCACGTTCATGCCAACATTCTGCAGCGTCGCGGTAGGAATCGGTTATCGGCCGCCGATATGCGTATACGAGGGTTACATTGTACATGTAAGTACTGCCACACCCTCCAGCTGCGTCTTTGACAAACCATGATGCGGCCTAGGCTCAAGTGACGATTACGCGTCTGCGATGTAGCTCAAAAAGCACCGACGCTTGCGCGATTGTGGCTTCCATCAGTCTGTTTTGAGAACCTTGTGGCTATTGCCCCGGCGTTGGATGACTTGGGGGTCGGCGAGGGAGGTATAAAACCTGGACAGTAGCTGATACCAAAGCCCACTCATATTCTTCATAGTTCTCCTCGCTCATCTCAACTCATCTCCCACACCAAACACTCACACGTGATGCCCGCCATTCAGTCAGGAAAAGTCCTCGTTTCTGGAGCCAACGGCTACATTGCTGTTTGGATCCTCCAGAAGCTGCTGGACAAAGGCTTCACCGTTCGCGGCACTGTTCGTTCCGAGAAGAGCCTACCGTACCTCAAGCAGCTCTTCGCAAAGTACGGTGACAAACTCGAGTTCGTGATCGTCGCAGACATCACGAAGGTACCTATATCTCCTCCCTGCATTATGTCTCTCGTTCTGATGGTGTTCTCCCGCAGGACGGTGCCTTTGACGAAGCGGTCAAGGACGTAGACGCTGTCCTTCACACTGCGTCGCCGTTCCATTACAACGCCGTCGAGCCCAAGGACATCATTGATCCCGCAGTCCTTGGCACTACCAGCATTCTCGACAGCGTGCGCAAGCATGCCCCTCAAGTCAAGCGTGTCATCATCTTATCTTCCATCGCCGCCGTTATGGACGGCGCGTTGTCTGTCGGTCCATATCGCCGCAGCGAGAAGGACTGGAACACGACGTCCCCCGCTAACTGCGAAACCTTGGGCAAGGACGCTCATCCTGGAGACAAGTACCTTGCCAGCAAGACTTTGGCCGAGCGCGCTGCTTGGGAGTTTGTCCAGAAGCATAAGGACGAGCTCAAGTTTGATCTTGTCGCTCTCAATCCGCCATTCGTGCACGGTCCGACGTTGCACGAGGTTACGAAGCCAGAGAATTTGAACACATCACTGTTCAGTCTGTGGACCGCCGTGTTTACGAACCAGAAGAGCATAGAGGAGCTCAGAACCCCGTCGTACGGTTCAATGGCTCATTGTTCGTTCGATTTACTCATTTATTTTATTTTATAGAGGCTCTTGGGTCGACGTTCGTGATATCGCCGACGCGCTGGTTCTCGCTCTCCAGAATGAGGAAGCCGGCGGAGAGCGTATCATCGTGGATGCGGGCTCATACTCATGGCAACAGTGGGGTACGTGTGCCATCATCTGCATGCAAAGTACGAGAGTCTAACGATGATACCATAGTTCACTCGGCACATAAGGCTGATCCCAGCATTCCCAACCGTGTACCGGACTATGACGCCGACAATGTCGATTTCCCGATTACCTTCGACAACACGAAGTCCAAGCAAATCTTGGGAATCACGTACATTGACAGGGATACGTCGACGAAAGACATGGTTGCCCAGTTCAAGGAGAAGGGGTGGTATTAAGCTGGGTGTTAGTCTCCTATGTTTGAAAGGCTTAGGATCGTTCAACGGATGTAATTTCGGAGTGGTTTACGTGTTCAGGGTTAAGATATAATATACAGAGCTGCCATTCACGTTATTAAACAATCTTCATTCCTAGAGCATGCAAAATGGCTGCGAGGTTACCGGTTGGTAGTCGGTTCCCGTTGACCAAGCCCCTGTGAAGGCCGGTTCCCGAGAGTGTTGCAGTGGTGGGCGCGGCTTCCGTCGTACGTATGCATAGCCGTCATAAGAATGCCTCGGGCAAAAAAAAAGCCCTCGCCCGAATTCTGCGGATGCAAGCACTAAGTACGCAAGCCTCATCGCACGGATTAGTGAACGTACATGACCATTCTTGACCTGATCCCCGGGAAATCGGACAAGTTCAAACCCAATCTGGGTGCGTCGATAGCCTTCGATATTCCGGCGGCATGTTTGTCGATCATCCTCAGCGGCTACAACCGGTTATACCGGCAACATATCTGGCCCGGTCCAGTACCGTCATCGCAAGCTCGCGCCTTTGCTCCTCCTGGTGAACGGTTTGTGCTGTCCGGGTTCAAGATACAATTATGCGCATACGGTAGGATACAACATCCACGATGCTTGCGCTGTTGTGGTGGAAAATTTATCTGCTTGCTCATCGACGTTGCTGACCAAGGTGGAGGCGGCGAGGGGGTATATAGGCAAGATGGACGCGACGTATGGGAGGTCACTATTCCTTTGCCTTGCCTTGTCGTCCTCCTGTTCGTCTTTATCTTCCTCTATAATCCACATACGCTTTCCACGTAATGCCCGCTGTCCAATCCGGCAAGGTTCTTGTTTCTGGCGCCAACGGCTATATTGCCGTCTGGATTCTCCAGAAGCTCCTCGACCAAGGCTACACCGTCCGTGGCACAGTGCGTTCGGAAAGAAGCCTTCCCCACCTTAAGCAACTGTTCGCAAAGTACGGTGACAAGCTTGAGTTCGTCATCGTCGAGGACATCACCAAGGTATGTACCACATTTTCCCTTCGTCGAGTACGTGCTAACGAGACTTTGCAGGATGGTGCCTTCGACGAGGCCGTCAAAGGCGTCGATGCCGTCCTCCACACGGCATCTCCTTTCCACTTCGACGCAGTCGAGCCAAAGGAGATCATCGACCCCGCAGTCCTCGGCACCACCAGCATCCTCGAGAGTGTGCGTAAGTGCGCCCCTCAGGTCAAGCGTGTCGTCATCCTCTCTTCGGTCGCCGCAGTCATGAACCACGTAGCCTTCCCCGGTCCTTCCCACCGTTCAGAGAAGGATTGGAACGAGGGATCCATCACCAAATGCGAGACGCTGGGCAAGGACGCTCACCCGGGCGACAAGTACTTGGCGAGCAAGACACTCGCGGAGCGTGCTGCTTGGGAGTTCGTCAAGACGCACAGAGACGAAGTCAACTTCGACCTCGTGGCGTTGAATCCGCCGTACGTTCACGGACCGACCTTGCACGAGGTTACGAAGCCGGAAAATTTGAACACGTCGCTGGCCGGTCTGTGGGTCGCTGTGTTCACTGATCAGAAGAGCAAAGAGGAGCTTACCGCACCCCAGTAAGTGTCCTCGATGTCCATCCTCAGTTCATGTGCTGAGATTTATGTTTTCCGTTCAGAGGTTCATGGGTAGATGTCCGTGATATTGCCGACGCACATGTACTTGCCCTGCAAAAGGAAGAGGCAGCCGGTCAGCGAATCATCATCGCTGAGGGTAGCTTCACTTGGCAACAATGGGGTAAGCACTATATTTATTGACGTTGAGGAAGCTTTCTCTTACCTAGACCTTGTCTTTCTCTTTCTAGTCCGCGCCGCGCACCAGATCGACCCGACCATTCCCTACCGCATTCCCGACTACGAGAACCCGAAGGATTTGGTCTACCCTATCTCCGTCGACAACACCAAGTCGAAGCAGCTTTTGGGACTCAAGTACACTGATAAATATACGTGTATGAAGGACACGGCTGCTCAGTTCAAGCAGAAGGGGTGGTATTAGGGATACGGCCAGGACGTGGCCGCGTTGACTTGGAGACGTTCGGCGGGGGACGATTATATATCGCCTGTGCTCGTCCAAAATAGACTGTAACATTATCATGCCTGTAATCGTAGCTGTATAATACAAACCAGAGTTTTGTTCCTCAACAATGTGGTTGGGTTATGAAGTGTAAGTGCAACGCGGTCATGAACGCGTGAATGGTACCACTTACCATCTCGGCCGCGACTCCATGACATTCAGAGGGCTACGATTAGGAGCAATCGTCCGTTTGACCTCTGCGTTCTTTCGAACGTATACGATGACCAAGCCTGTGTTAACATAGGCCCATTTCAAGTTGACGTTACTACGCAGAGCTGGAAAACCACGGTCTCAAACATCGGTCTATCTAGCAGTAAGCGATCAGTAATACATTGACTCAGAGGGAGCGTACGTCAAGTTATGTGTCACTTTCTTGCTGCAGATTACTTACGCAAGTACTGCACTACCGAGTCGCAGAGTACGCATTGCGGGCTTCTTCAAATGAGCACCGGTGGCCGATGCAGGCCACGATGCTCTCGCATGACTAAGCGTCTCTGCACCGGCCGCACCCGTGATTCCCGATCAAGCCTGGTAAGTACACCAACATGCCATATGACGCGTCCTTGCATAGATCTACACAACGATAGCTCTACCGTACGTGTCGTGCGTATACCAAGCTCATCGGAAATACCCACACCTGCTTCGTCAGTCTGTGTTTGCCCGAAAGGCATCGGTATATGGACCATCAAGGGAACAACTTACCCCCAGTACAATGCCGGTAAGGCTCCTGCGTATCAGGAATTGAGTGCAGTCACAACTTGCGCACAACGCATAGAAACACTATAGAAACCTGAAGATCTCAGCAGAACGTGTCCGAGAAGATAGGAAATCTTGCTGATCGTAGCTCGGCTTTGATCGGGAATCAAGGGCCAGTCCCGAACCGGTAATTGGAGCTTCTCAGTGTTTTCTTTCCTCAGGCTGCAGATGACGTTCGATAACGACACAGGATATTAGCAAGATGGCTTACCTGCCAGTGGGTATAAAAAGGCTGGTCAGTCTCCTGCTGTCGTCATTATCTCACTCTACTTATCCACTCCAAACGCCTTTTTCCTCGCCAGCTATCAACTCACAAACGATGCCTGCCCTGCAATCCGGAAAGGTCCTTGTCAGCGGAGCCAACGGCTACATTGCCGTATGGGTCGTCAAGAAGCTGCTCGAAGACGGTTTTGCCGTCCGTGGCACCGTCCGCTCTGAGAAGAGCATCCCTTACCTCCAGCAACTCTTCAGCTCTTACGGCGACAAGGTCGAGTTTGTTATCGTGCCAGACATCACACTAGTACGTATTATACTGTTCACAAGTCTCTCGTTTTGTCCAAGGGTCAATATTGCTTGTCTAACCTACCTCTCTCCAACAGCCTGGCGCATTCGACGACGCGGTGAAAGACGTTGACGCCATCGCGCACACCGCTTCTCCTTTCCACTTCAACGTCTCGCACCCCAAAGAGCTCATCGAGCCCGCCGTCCTCGGTACCACCGGTATACTCGAAAGCGCTCTCAAACATGGCAAGAACGTCAAACGCATTATCATCCTCTCTTCCTGTGCCGCTGTCATGGAAGCCGACGGGTACCCTGAGCCAGTCGTTCTGACAGAGAAAGACTGGAACGTTCGCGCTGCCGCCAACTGCGAGAAGTTAGGAAAGGACGCATCTCTAGTAGACGCTTACTTTGCTAGCAAAACGCTTGCTGAGCGGGCTGCGTGGGACTTTGCCGCCAAGCACAAGGGAGAGACGTCGTTCGATATCGTCGCGTTGGATCCGCCGTACGTCCATGGACCATTCTTGCACGAGGTGGAGACACCGGAGAAGTTGAACACGTCTTTATTGAGCGTGTATAACACAATCGTCAAGGGCGGTCAGAGCGATGAGGAATTAGCTGCTTCTCCGTGAGTGAAACACTCAGAACGACATAGTTCATAGTACTGATTAGTTGTGTTGTAGTGGATCATGGGTTGACGTCCGTGACCTCGCACGAGCACATGTTCTCGCCCTACAGAAAGAGGCAGCTGGCGGAGAGCGAATCATTGTCGCTGCTGGACCCTTTACGTGGCAGCAATGGGGTAAGTTAACGCATGTCCATATGTTACTGCACTTTGCTAATTCCATGTCACCTCACAGTACACGCTGCTCATCAGATAGACAGCAGTCTACCTGACGGTATCTCCGGATACGATCTCAATGATATCAAGTACCCTATCAAGCATGCTAACAACAAGTCACGCGAACTGCTCGGTATCGACTACATCGATATTTCTCAGTCAACCAAGGACATCTTAGCACAGTTCAAGGAGCGAGGATGGTACTGATCGTATAGACCTGGGTGCTAGTGTACGCACCATGGTAGCGTCTCCAGCATTATCATGTATTACATACTACCATAGAATAATTTCACAACGGGAAGGATCCTTTCACTTCGAGCTTCGTGTCGGACGTTGTTTGTCATTGTTTGATTCCAAAGCCCTTGCACAATAAGGACAAATAACATAAAGTGCGCAACTTTATTCGGCACAGTGATCTGCATCTTGAACGCCCACGATGTTTGACTCATCACAGCATGAAGTGCTTACTGAGCTGGGGAGGCGTAGTGCTGCACTTCTACGGATATCTCTCGGAATCAAAATCAGTATCATCGCGGCACCGACATTCTCACTCTTATCGCCTACTGACTCGAACAATGAGGAAGCCTTACTTCAAACTTGTCGAAGGCCTTCGTCTGTTCGCAAAGAAAATGTCCTACTTTTCAAGCCTCTATACTGTCGAGACTGCATTACGTCTTAGAATCGTGGATCGGACGTCGACCAAGATTAGACGCACCCGCACAGTTCTTCGAAGTCCCTTGGGTATTCCGACATTCTGCGCTAACCTTGCACTATCCGCTGTTCTGCTACACGAGCCTCTGTCGTCATTCTGATAACCACTGAACGGGTCTTACATAACAATCGAAAAAGTGGCTTACTCAGATAAGTCGGCCACCACTATATAAACGACCCACTCGTCGCACGAGATCGTTCAGTCTCACACATTCTCACCCGACCCACGACCTTATCCACTCCACTTGACTTCATCACCACATCATGCCCGCCGTACAGTCAGGAAAGGTTCTCGTATCAGGAGCGAATGGTTATATCGCAGTGTGGCTCGTAAAGAAGCTGCTCGATGAGGGCTATTCCGTTCGAGGAACCGTGCGATCAGCGTCCAAGGGTACTTACCTCTCGAAGATCTTCGCCTCGTACGGGGATAAGTTCGAGCTAGTTGTTGTAGAGGACATCACAAAGGTACGTCTCTGGTCATCTCCGTGCTTCTTGTACTGATAGAGTGCTGTCTGATAGGATGGCGCCTTCGACGAAGCTGTCAAGGGCGTCGATGCGATTGAGCACACCGCGTCTCCCTTCCACTTCAAGGCCGATGATCCCAACGAACTGATAATCCCTGCTATACATGGCACCCGTAGTATTCTCGCGAGTGCTCTGAAGTACGGCACGAACGTGAAACGCGTCGTGATCACTTCTTCGTGCGCCTCCGTCCTCGACAACTACCCCGAACCTAGGACGTTCAGCGAGAAGGACTGGAACCTTGGTGCTCCGAAGGAGGTCGAGGAGAAAGGACGAAACGCATCTCCGCCAGCCAAATATCGCACCAGTAAGGTGCTGGCTGAGCGTGCCGCATGGGATTTTGTGAAGGAGAACAAGGACCAGATCAAGTTTGATCTCGCTGTGATCAATCCTCCGTTTGTCTTCGGTCCTGTTCTGCATGAAGTCGACAAGCCGGAGAATTTGAACACTTCTGCGGCGGACTGGTTTAACACGGTGGTCAAGGCTACAAAGGACAACGATGCACTCGTTGCACCGGGGTATGTCGCTTAGCTTCTCGTCACATCCATCTCTACTCATTTAGCTTCTCCCAGAACGGAGTGGATTGATGTTCGTGATGTCGCGTTGGCACACGTACTGGCACTGCAGAAAGAAGAAGCAGGCGGGGAGCGTATCATCGTATCGTCTGGGAAGTGGATATGGCAAGACTGGGGTACGTCTGTCGTCTAGACCCTATTCGGAGCGAAGCTCCTGTGCTGAACCAGCAATTCCACTCACAGTGAACGCCGCACACAAGATCGACCCGTCATTGAGCGCAGGCAATACCGCTCACGACCCGGCTACCTCGGTGTACAAGATCCGCTACGACGTCTCGAAAGCGGCTAAGATTCTGGGAATCAAGTATATCACTCTCGAGCAGTCTACGAAGGATACGCTGGCACAGGCTAAGGAGAAGGGGTGGTACTAAGAGTCGACCTGATAGCAGGCACTGTGCGTAGTATTAAGCAATGATATCTCAGCAAATAAATCACGTACACACCAACAGCCATACACATGGGGGTCACCGGGCCACGGCGCACTGGGGTAAGTACCAAAGTTGTATCCATTTTCACTCTCGCCGTTTACATTTGTACCACTTCAATAATAGAGATACTGCAATGCATGGTAATGATCACCGGTTTAGTCGAGTGAGTCGAGTCCAGAAACGGGAGTGACCTTATCTAACTCAGTCACCAGTGGTTCAATATGAGGTTCGTGTTGTATGTCACCAAAAGCTTTGATGCCATAGAAAGCAGGTAACATGTCCCAGAGATATTGGCGAGTATCCAACAGCTGAGCCCGCAGTTCCATGCGACATAAAATGCATATCTTGTTGATGGATTTGGACTTTTCGGTAAAATTGGCGAGGTCATCCAGCATTCCTAGTGGGTCCGTAGAATGCTTTTTATTCGTCTTCAGCACCCATAGAAGCCTGTCTTTCCACCATGCTTCTAATTCTTTACGGCAACTTGAGTCACCTTGCGCGCGACAGTGTTTTGAAGGGATCACGGCTGTGGTTGTTGGCAGAACGCGGGTTAGGAGTTCCAGCCCGGTGTACCGAAGGAACTCGCGGCCTATGATAAACTTCTGCAATAAGTCATTTGAGAGACCTTTGATCTCGACGGGTAGCTGATGCGGGAATGCGTTATCCTCCCCACACTCGCGGAAATGGTTAGGTGTACGATACTCCCGATCCAGAACATAGAATGCTCCTGCACAACTGGACAGCAGGCCATGCTCATAGGCGAGGGTGACAGCCGCTCCTGAGTATATATTAAGTCAGTTCAGTAAGCTTCCGGCCTCATCGTACGTAGTGCATCGGCTCTCACCGGGGCAGGTCGTATTCTTCCGATTCATACCACTCCTTATAATCAGCCTCCCGATGACGGTCCTCTTGCCAGATGAGTTTCACATGTGTTTCACGGAGGTCCCAATCTTTCAAAGTAGCTGGCCATGCCTTCTGGAAGATGGTAACGCAATGCTTGTATATTTCCTCTGCCTCGTACTTCTTGGTTATGCGCATCAAGCCTCCGAGTCCGACCATTGTGTCTCGCATATACCATTTGTATGGAAGCTTGCTATCGCAGCCAGAGTCAGAGCGTTGTGGAATCAGAAAGCGGCTCTGATTCATCAACTAGCGGCGTACCTCGGGTTATAGAGTATACCGAGTAGCTGTCGTACGTGTTCGTCGAACAGGCGAACAATAGGGATGCCCTCGTAGTGCTCGGATGCCAACGTTGTTGAAGCCCCACTCAGTTGATCTGCCTCGAACATTTCCTCCAGCACTGGAAGTCTGCTAGACAGTACACTGCGGTGACACTTGAAGAGATGTCTTTCGCTTTGCGCTTCATCAACCACGGCGATAATAATATTCCCGTCCGACATCCATATCTCTTCGTCTTTGATGTCCTTCAGAGCGGAGTCTCCGTCTTCATCAGTTCGAGGTCGTTTCGCGGGATTTTGAGACATATCTATGGTCCTAGTCGTCGAGAACTACTTAAGAACTTCTTCATGGTCTGCGATAGTCATGATTACATAAGGGATCGGAAGCAGATCTATTGCATCTCCTTCGCGGCGTTCCAAAATGACTCTCTGCCTGATTCTTCGACCAAACGATGACTCTAGAAAACAGCATGCTAATCCCGAGTCTGCTCGTTGCTCTCGAACGACCACATCGCCCGTCCAATGGCGTCGGAGGAGACACCACTACTGACTGAGGAGTCCAGCCAAGCCGTCCTCGATCATGAGGCGGTCTACAAGAGGTTCACCCCCGCTCACAAGAGACTCATCGTAGCTATCACTGCACTCGTTGGGACGTTTCCAAGTATGTCTTAGTGATTGTAGGACTGAAGATAACGGGCTACAAGTGTGCTGACGAGAAATGTTCAATAGTGTATACCTCGGGCATGTTTATTCCTCTCATCCCACAGATTGCACGGGACTTGGATTCAACGCCGTCAGTGGTGAGGCAAGTTACTTTACCATCGTGAGCTCTACGGCATGTCGCTCACATTTCTCCAGCCTGGCAGTGAGTCTCTCTGTGCTCGCCAATGCCGTCGGGAGCCTCACCTGGGCGTCGTACTCCGGGTTTTGTAGGTCTTCTCTTTCCTCCTGTAATATGACCGTCATCGTCTAACGAGTACACGTGTACAGATGGTCGCCGGCCGGTTCTCCTTTTGTCAATGCTTATCCTCGCCATAGCTTCAGTTGGGTCAGGTTCGGCAAGTACCGTCCCATCCTTGCTCATCTGGCGAATTATACAAGCGTTTGGGGCCGCAAGTGGCTTGTCCGTGGGCATAGCTGTCCTCGCCGATATCTACAAGATGGAAGAACGTGGAACTGCATCTGGAGCCTTTTTTGGTGTACGTATGCTGTATGCTTTGAACGTATTTGGTTCACGCAGGATGTGCTCACTGGTGATAGGCTATCCTGTTTGGCATGGCACTGGCCCCTACCATCGCTGGTGTCTCGGCGTATTACTGGTCTTGGAGGGCCACGCAGTACCAGCTGTTCTGGGCTGCAGCACTTGCTTTTACTTTGACATATCAGTTCCAACCCGAGACGAGCCAGCCTGGCAGTCGAGGTCTGGACAAACTGATTGAGAAGGAAGGCAGGTCAAGATGGGTGTGGTTGAATCCATTTAAGAATATTGTCCTACTGAGGAGTCCCAACGTGCTGTTCATAGTAAGTGTTCGGTGTTGGCTGGTATTCCGCGCAATAATCTAACGCTCGTCGTAACATAGTCACTCGCACAAGGCTGCGTTGTCATTACAGATTACGGTCAGTGCCCTAGCGAACTCCTATGGGCTTTCCACTTCACTGATAGATGTGACTTTCAGTCCTCCTCGTTCCCATCGCCTACACGTTCGTGAGTGATGATGATGTACAATTTCACCCCTCATGCACTGCTAATGTACTGCTCCAGGGAAAGAAGTACGGCATCACCAACGAGGCGATCATAGGAGCACTCTGTATCCCAGTTGGCATGGGCAACATACGTGAGTTCTCGCACTAGCACCTTTCAACGATGCTTTCTCTAAATCTCTCAACCTATCCCCAGTGGGATCAAATTTGGCGGGCAGGTATTCGGACAAACTAATTGTTTCGCTCCGCAAGCGCAGAGGTGGCGTGTGGGTTCCCGAGGACCGCCTTCGTGCTACTCTTCTTGGAGGCATCATACTCGCACCGTGTTCTGTCCTTGTGTCTGGGATAGCCACGCAGTTCACGGACGGAAAACTCTCCATTATCGTCAATACGATATGTTTTGTGCTCAATGGCATTGGTGTACGTGCATGCTCTTCTACTTATATATCACTTAAGCAACTTACACGTGAGTTCACTGATGGTGTGATTTTCTTCTAGGTTTCTGTGGTATTCAATCCCGCGAACGCGTACCTTGTCGACATTTTGCATCATCGTAGTGCAGAGGTCACCTCCGCAAACATGTGAGATTCTCATCCACTCCATTTCTATTTCCCCCAGGCTGATGAGTCGAATTACTTAAATCATAGGGCTGTGCGATGTGTCATCGTCGCTTTCCTTGTTGGCTTCATCATACCTTCACTAGAGGCTTTTGGTGTCGCCATTACTTTCGCTGGTGCAGCCGTAATCTCATGGCTGGGTTACAGGCAAGCACTCGCGTCATTCCTTTTATCTATATGGTCGCTCTGACTGACCTCGTTCCTTCCTGTAGTTTCATCTGCGTTGTGATCATATATGGAGATCGTCTACGTGCTTGGATAGACCTTGGCTGGTCAACGCAGCAAAATAACTGAAGGGTGTCGGTCCTTGGGCGCGATGGGAGATGGTTTAGCTCACGGCGAATGCGATTCATATCAGCTTCGCTACTAACGCTATTGCATGGCATACTAAATGTGTAGATCTAGAGGCAATATAGCCACGACACATTGGACACCGCGATACTGAGGACTTGATGTTCCCGACACAGAGCGCTATATTATCTACGTACCAGTAGGCTCATTCCGTTCACCGTTCCTTCGCCGGACTTGGTCATCCCGGTGCCTTCAGCCTACTTTTCTCTTGTCATCCCGGATTATTCTCAAGACTAAGCAACGTGCGAGAGCTCGGCCGAAGCCCAACCAGTAGTCGAGCGAAAAAGATGCCCAAGACGTCCTAGCAGGTTCGTGATCGCGCGATACACCGTGTGTGAACGGAGAGCGACAGCGTGAGGCCGGGGTATGCGTAACACTGTATAATATATTCTGCCTCCAATTGTGGCCACTATCACTATGTAGAACGGTGTGAAAGAGGTGAGAGTCGGAGGAGACGAGCGTGACGGCTGCTCAGCCGGTGTGCAACCGGGATGCGTGTGACATCACACCCGATTATCTAGGCGGCGGGCCCGGCTGAGCCAGATCATATAAGGACTCCTCCAGCTACCTCTGCCTCTCTTTTTCATCCATCAACTACCACCACTGCACGAAACGATGAGCGGAAAGCTAGCTTCAGGTGAGCATCAAACGTCGGGGATCACGTCCCACAGTGCCGCCTGATCAACGCGCTGACCGACGGCTCATTTAGAATACTCTGCGTGGCAGAAGCTGCAGCAGATCTACGACTCCGAAAAGTCCAAACTTGTTCTCAAGGACCTGTTTGCTCAGGATCCTGAACGGTTTGCCAAGTTCAGTCGCGAATACAAGTCCCCCGACGGCCCCGATGTCTCCTTCCTCCTCGATTTCTCCAAGAACCTGATCACCGAGCCCATCCTCGCCACCCTCCTCGATCTCGTGCGCGAGGCACAGCTCGAGACTTTCCGCGACAAGATGTTCTCGGGCGAGCACATCAACACCTCGGAAGATCGCGCCGTCTTGCACGTTGCCCTCCGTAACTTTGACGAGTGGAAGATCCCGGAGAGCGGTGTCGATGAAGTCTCTGGCGTCCTCGCTCACATCAAGGAGTTCTCAGAGCAAGTCCGCAGCGGTGCATGGAAGGGATACACTGGCAAGACTATCAACACCATCGTCAACATCGGTATCGGAGGTTCTGATCTCGGACCCGTCATGGTCACTGAGGCCCTCAAGGCGTACTCCAAGCGTGATCTGACAGCTCACTTCGTCTCCAACATCGACGGAACGCACTTGGCCGAGACTCTGCGTATCTCTGACCCCGAGACCACCCTGTTCATCATCGCTAGTAAGACATTCACTACCCAAGAGACCATCACCAACGCGGAGAGCGCGCGGGACTGGTTCCTCGCGACCGCAAAGGACAAGGCTCACGTCGCAAAGCACTTTGTCGCACTCAGCACGAACACAAAGGCCGTCACCTCCTTCGGCATCTCCGAGGCCAACATCTTCCCCTTCTGGGACTGGGTCGGCGGTCGCTACTCCCTCTGGTCCGCCATCGGTCTCTCTATCGCCCTCGTGATCGGATACGACAACTTTGAGCAGCTGCTCAAAGGTGCCCATGCCATGGACAAGCACTTCCGTACCGCACCTCTAGAGCAGAACCTGCCTGTTCTGCTCGCCGTGCTCGGCATATGGTACAACGACTTCTACGGCGCCCAGACGCATGCGCTCCTGCCTTACGACCAGTACCTCCACAAGTTCGCCGATTACTTCCAACAGGGAGACATGGAGTCCAACGGAAAGTCCGTCACCAAGGGTGGTCAACGTGTGGACTACCAGACTGGCGTACGTCCCTATCCCACATACCTCTCACCTCTTACCTCTTAAGATACTAAGTAAACTCGTCAACAGCCTATCATCTGGGGTGCAGCGGGCACCAACGGCCAGCACTCGTTCTACCAACTCGTGCACCAAGGCACAAAGCTCATCCCCGCCGACTTCCTCGCCCCCGCCACGACCCACAACCCCATCGCTCACTCCAAGCACCACCGCATCCTCCTTTCCAACTTCTTCGCTCAACCTGAGGCGCTCGCATTCGGGAAGACGGAGGAACAGGTCCGCCAGGAGTTGGGTCCGAACGCGAGCGAGCCGTTGGTGAAGAGCAAGGTGTTCCCTGGAAACAGGCCGAGCAACAGTATTTTGTTCCCGATTCTGGACCCGGCAACGCTGGGTGCGTTGATTGCGCTGTATGAGCACAAGATCTTCACGCAGGGTGTTGTCTGGGGTATCAACTCGTTCGGTGAGTGCTTTTTCGTCGTTTGTTTTCTGTGCTTGTGCTTGTGCTGA
>JAXQGN010000527.1:0-19030 GCA_037039805.1 Irpex sp. M6601 | reverse complement strand
CCCCGGAACACCGCGACAGAATCGAAAACAGAATCGACGCAGAATCGACGTAGAATCGTCCACTCTGAACTCCCCTAATATTTATGTACCACCATCGGATTCATTACTTTGACAACTACGGGATGCCCGCCGTTGAAACATTGCGGCAGTGCATACTCTATGTAGAGGTACGTAAGCTTGTTACCTGCTTGCTGTCTGGCCTAGCTAATTAGGATGGTTAACGCCACTTGATGCCTTCAGATGCCAAACGTACCAGCACACAACGATCCAGGGCCAAGTTGTCCGAGCCCTTGTGTTCTCAGCTGCCCAGTCGTTCAATCCTGCAATACATGAACGGCCGCTGAGTCGATCCAACAGCGAGCTTGAGGCACAAATGTTTGTCGCTGTCACAATTGTCTTATTGGGGCCTGAGCACCCTTAAGGCACGAATGCTTGTAGGTGTCTCGTCCGACCGCCCCGCGATTCGAGGCACGAATGTTTCTAGCTGCCTGGCCTAAACTCGGTGGATAGCATTCCTCAGGCACGAATGCTTGTAGCTCTCTCGTTGGCATCGGGAGCCTGCGAGACCTTCTACTATCCTTGTCGTCGAAAGTATAAAGCCAGACTCAAGGCAGTTTATGTCCCCTCAGGCTCACCGTCTACTTGTTCCTCTTCTCTACCACTCTCACTCACACTTCATCCCCACTCCCAACAACTAGATATTATCGGTCATGAACGTTGAACTTCCCGTTCTCACAGTGGGCCGCCACCTCCCCGACGATGACTATAACGTTGAAGCCGTCGTTAATGGGTACTGGAACCAGATCTTGACCCAGTCATTTCCCTTCCCCGAATACATCATCTGTCCTGAGTACTGGACTCAGCGAGGCGCAGGCGGTAGTCGACCCGACCTTGTCGTCATCAAGCGATCCAATGGCCAAGTGGTGCTCGTATACGAAGGAAAGAAAGCGGGTGCGAACCCAGTCAGTCAGTTCAACGCTGGCGCTATGAGGGCGGGGACTATTGCGAACCTTGATCAAGTCAAGAAATATCTCGAATCGATGACTGGTAAACGAGGTATGCAAGCTATCCACTTACAAAGTTTGATACATAATTTATACTGGTTATTCAGGCCAAATCGTTTATGGCATCCTTGCCGCTGGCACCAAGTTCATCATCCTCGCACATGACTTGGGGAGAGGCCAGACTAAACGAATCGTCTATAGTAGTCTATCCTCCGTAGACGATCAGCTTTACAACATGCGGGACTTCGACGGGTCGCAGGGTGTTGACGAAGGGGCCAAGATCGTTGCAGCGATTGCGGCAAGGAATGACTTCCCATAGTACAAATGCGCGAGATACTATGAAGCACACAAATTGCCAGGCTGGGTCAAGAAGAGAAATGGGCATGGTATAGACACACCATATGTTACTTTTTATCAGTTCACGTTGCCATCACCTCATGTAAGTATTCCAACGTGACTTGCCATATTGTAATGTCGTTGTAGGCTGTTGTTCGTCGGACAATCGCGAGTAATTGTTGAGTATCTTGAGTACGTTGAGTAAGTACGTCGCGTATGCGTAACATGTCCGAAGTCAAAGCCTCGAAGGCAACATGACCGGTGACTGCGACGGTTGACGCCACGATGTCTTCAGATGCCAATTATAGCCTAGTGTGTGTACGTGACAAGTGTGATAGTGTGACTGTTGTGTCACAAGTTGACGAACGTGCGTCGGCGTCCTTCGGATGCCGCGGCATCTTGCAATTGTGGTCGGAACCGGGAAGTATTTTGATTGAAAGCACTAATCAGCAGTACGTCTACACAATTCTCTATACGAGTATTTTGGTTAACTAAGAACCTGAATTCGACAGCTTACACTTAGCTGTATCAAAGCTAAGCAATTTGTAGATTAATCAGAATACATTAGAACTCTCTTTGCGCGGAAGAATATTTGGTATGCTGTTAGGTGCCTGATCTAAGACCGCTGACAATTTTACTTTCACACATGGCACAAGACCCATTTTTTCATTCGAACATTCCAATTCAACTGAACTCGTTGCAGAAGCTGGCATCAATCGTCGTCACCCACGATCTGTTATCTCGTCCCGCGCGTATATAATATCCCTAGCTGTGTTCGCCGCCCTTCGTCTTGCCCCCGACGACCACCATGTCCGAAAAGCAGGAAAAGCAGGCCCAGGAGACCGTTGTCACCGACAACGCGTCGCTCTCCAGCACGCTCGACGATGACCGCGTTCTTGAGGAGATTGGCTACGTCCCCTCGTTCAAGCGGGAGTTCTCCAATCTCGCCACCGTAAGTCTCATACACGTCCTTTCGCGAACATGAGCTGAATATCTTGCAGATAAGCTTTGCTTTTAGCATTATGGGTCTCTGCTCGAGTATCGCGACGACGTTCAACACTCCCCTCCTCGTTGGCGGTCCTTCCTCTGTCGTATGGTGTTGGATTCTTGGTGCCTGCATGTGCTTCACGCTTGGTGCCAGCATTGCAGAAATCGTCAGTGCATTCCCCACATGTGGAGGCCTGTGAGTATTTCTTTATCTTCACTCCACGCAATCTGTCAACGTCACGGACTGATGACTTCATGCGAGATATGTAGGTATACGGCATCTGCGCAGTTGTGTCCGAAGAGGCATCGTGCCATCGTTGGATGGGTCGTAGGGTGGCTGAACATTTTGGGTGAGTTGCGTCTTGTGATTTAGCAATTTCACGTTACCCAGTTGTCTCGATGGCCCATACATTGCTTTACTATCTCCAACCCCGGTCACCTCGGAACGTCCTCTTCCTATCTCGTATCTTGCGCCAAGTGCAATGGTCGAGCTTAACCATCAGCGTTCATAGCTCCGAAAAGGAGACCTTCTGACATGCGCCTCACGTTGTTCCATTCATTCCTGCCAAACTTTATCACCTTATCTCATATGCAATGGCTGACACTCTAACGAATTGAATTGCAGGACAAATCGCGGGAGCCTCGTCCACCGAGTTCGGATTGGCGAACATGATATGGGCAGCAGTCGTAGTGGCAAAGGTAAGGGTTGTTTTTTCGACTTGTGATACAAAGACATGACGTCCGTGAACTTGTTGTGACGATGGACGAATTTTTGGGGCACGAGCAATGGCGTTCTTGGAGTACTGAGCGTACCGAGTGCGTCAACTGACGGAACGAATACACCAGTCACGCGGTATCACATGCTCTATTCGTTCCCATGCTAACAGGAACATAATGACAGGACGAAGCCTATACCATCACGGCACCAAAGGTCGTTGGAGTGTTTATTGGGTTACTCGTATTTCACGGGATGTTGGTGAGGCGTTCAAGTTTTCACAACTTACGTTCAGTGCGTTGACCTATGCGATTGTTCGTGACGTAGAACTGCCTTGCTACTCGATGGCTAGCGCGATTAACGACAGGCTTTGTGTTTATCAACATTGGTACAACTCTACGTACGTCCTTTCTGTCGCAAATATCTGCTCTGTACTGACGGATGCTCTATAGTGATCATCATCGTCCTCCTAGCTACCACTCCTCGGTCAGAGATGCACTCAGCCTCCTACGTATTCGGCTCCGACGGATTCGTGAACCAGACCGGAGGATGGAACAACGGAATCGCGTTCCTCTTCGGACTGCTGAGTGTTCAATGGACTGTGCGTAGTCTTGTTGCTTCTCATGCTGTTAGCATAGCACAGCGTACTGATATCTACGATCTTGATCTCATAGATGACTGTAAGTAGATATCCAGGCACAAGAAGTACCATGACTGACTGACAGGCGGAATGCAGGACTATGACGCAACAGCTCACATCTCGTAAGCCGTTCTTCTTCACTCGTCGTTGAACAGGAGATTCTGACTTTGAGAAGTGAAGAAGTTCGCCGGGCGGCGTATGCTGCACCGTCAGCCATCTTTATCGCTGTTATAGGTACAGGTCTGCTCGGCTGGTTGCTGAACATTGTCGTCATCTTGTGTTCCGGGCCACTGTGAGTTGTAGTCCATCTTAGCGTGAATCCACTTCTAAGCTAATATACCGATAGTGAGAACCTCCCTGGAGCATCACAGAATGCTTTCCTCGAAATCATGGCCCTGCGTATGGGCAAACCAGGCGCGCTCTTCCTCTGGGTCAGTCCTTCCTCCCCATCTTTCATGCTTCCCAGCTCACAACTGAAACGCCCTTCGCTTACCCTGCACAGTCATTCGTCTGCCTCACAGCATTCTTCGTCGTTCAGACCGCCTTGCAAGCCTGCTCGCGCACAGTCTACGCCTTCTCTCGCGACCATGGCCTCCCTGACCGCGGATACTTTGGCCACGTGTCGAGGTGGACGACGACCCCGCTTCGTGCCATCTGGCTCACTACCTTCGTTTCTGTTCTACCCGGTTTGCTGGACTTGGCGAGTCCCATTGCAGCAAACGCAATCTTCGCTTTGACGGCGATGGCCCTGGACTTGAGTTACATCATCCCCATCTTCTTGTACGTGTCGCGTCACACTATTCTCTCAAGGACGGCAGGACAGAACACCACTTATACTCCCTCTTTTCTCTATGTAGACGTCGATTTTACAGAAATCACCCAGAAGTGGAGTTCAAGCCGGGACCGTTCTACATGGGCGATGGCCTGTTGGGATGGGCGGCGAACATCAATTGCATTCTCTGGACGCTCTTCGTTTGTGTCATTTTCGCCATGCCGAATTACTTGCCCGTCAATCCGCAAAATATGAACTATGCGTCGGCGATCACGGGTGGTGTAATCATCTTGTCGATGTGAGTCTTGGTTCTCTTCGGCGAAGCGTTTGATGTTGCTGTTTGCGGAGGCTGATTCAATGTTTCTCTTTAGGATCTGGTACTTTATCAGCGGAAGGTTCCATTATAAGGGTCCGCAGTCGAACCTGCACGAGGCGGACAAGGACCATAAGTTGCGCGCAGAGGACGAGTCGCGGAATGCATTGCATCACGTCGACGCCTGAGGAGCTTCGATGCTCTTCATGTTTTACGCCTTCCCAACTCCCATGAGTATAGCGGCCTCTGAGTTCTATACTGCGCTGCAAGGGAATCGACAGTCCAGATTCGGGGGCCATTGGAGGAAGACGACGATTTGGCCGCCTACTACGTGCTACACGTTTTATTAGCGGCGACACACAATATAAGATGGCGGCATCGCTCTTCAACGAGATCAGCCGGCTCTACACGCTATTTTCTAAGGTTAAGAGGGGAGACGAGGGGACGAATGAGGGAAGTGATATGTTCAACACGATATTATAGCACGTCTTACGATTTATACCTTTTGCGATATCTGTTTTATGCAATGATTACTTGGATTTCTCTCTATATACCCCACAGGAAGAGCCCGGATTTGTAGTTCAGTACAAGCTATACGGCGCATGCTATGGGGAATCTCAAGTGGAAGAATGTGATAATGAGCGCTTATATGGCTTCCTCATTGGGCAAAAGATTAGATTTCAGATGTCTCGCGATCTAGTCTTCGACTTTTCCAGCTGCCGGAGCCTCAACCTCCATGTTCCTCAAAACTACCACTCTCCTCCAGATATACACACTACAGTACTCAACTATCAGAGGAAACATCCAAGCTGCATAGATACATGGAGCCTCACGAACCGAAGAAGCTGCCTCGCCCTAGCAGAACTACGTAGCATTTGGCCGAGGCCGCATCGGCCGTCACGACGAGTCTCGATCATCGACGATTTCCTTCAGACTTGCTCCATGCAGTACACTACCATCTCTCGATAATAAAAGCTTACGACATCATCACACATGGCAAGTCTTCGACATGTATACGGGGTACTCCAGGACTCAAGACTGGCGGCCCGGGGTTAAACGATTATTGACCAGAACCGACGAGCAGATGATCACTGGCATGAGTATTTCTATCTGCATCTGTCAGTTCACGAGCTCACCAATCCACATGCATCATGAGCTGGCGAAGCGTATAAAGAAGCAGTCAATCTTACACTGATGATGGCTAATTAGAAAGAACTGGAACGAATGCGGCGGTTTCACAGACGGGGCACACCATTCTTGACACCTTATGAAACTTACAGAGCAACGTTACGATGGCACAGCACACTGGTCGATAATCTCAAGCCCTTCTACACACCCTCAAGAAGACAGAAACAGACCCACCCATGCAGAGAGGGAGGAAGACGTCATACCGTGACGGATCACCTGACTGGTTCTCGGGAGTTATAAACGGTTGAATGATGCCGGAGAACCTGTTGACTTTGGACCGCGACGAGCGGTCAGAAAGTCGAGAAACGATGACTTCGCTGAACTCTTCCGATGACGGCTATGGACCATACAGGGGTCAGGGGGGATATAAAGCTGCAGTCTCGGGGCCATACAGCTTTCAGGACGAGGACAAGACTCGTACTGGTATCCCTCGACGAGACCCCGTCATGGCTGCACGCAAGTATCGCAATTGGGTTTTGTCTGCAGTAGTATCGCTGGCTTTGGTCTTGGTGACATGGCCTGCGACGTTCGGAATCAGAGCGACTAGCTTGAAGGGGAGCAAGCCCAACTTGGCTGTCGCTGCGAGCACTGAACCGCCGAGGCAATCAACGAATTTCTCCACGGCTGTCCAATGGGATAACTACTCTCTCTTTCTCAATGATCAACGCATCTTCCTTCAGTAAGCGGTGTAGTTTGCTCTTTATTGTACTATCTACGCTTGTGTTGACATCCCACTGTCAGTTCTGGCGAGTTCCACACCTTCCGCCTCCCAGTGCCCGATTTGTGGCTCGATATCTTCCAAAAGATGTCCGCCGCCGGCCTCAACGGTGCCAGGTATATCCATCCAGTCACAGATCATTGAATCCGAGTCCTAATAGTTTGCTAGCATCTACATCCATTGGGCGTTGACTAACCCCGCGCCTGGAGTGCTTGATTTCAACGACTGGCGAGCTCTACAGCCCATGTTCGACGCCGCAAAGCAAGCCGGCATATGGATTGTTCTTCGTCCAGGCCCTTATGTACGTTGACACGCTGCATGGCATGGGCGTATGGCTGCTGAGATGCACATCTGTTGGCTACTTTAGATCAACGCGGAAACGACGGCGGGAGGCCTTGCACTGTGGTCTACCAGTCTGACGCACTCAGAGCTCCGAACCAATGCGTCAGACATCGAAGCATCTTGGCAACAATATGTTGACGCTATTATCGACATGACTGTCGAAAACCAGATTTCCAACGGTGGCCCTGTTATTGCAGTCCAGATTGGTAAGCAGACATCTCCCATTATTGATGCTTTCGGTGAACTCCAGCATTACTAAATTGAAACTCACAGATAACGAGTATTCGCAAAGCCCTATTGAGCGTGCGGAGTACTTTGCTCAGCTCGAAGAAAAGTACCGTGCCAACGGTATTGTAGTTCCACTGTGAGTAGCTTCTTGCTCTACTATTACATTCAGGGCAGAGTGTAAACTCGAACGCTAGGACGTATAACGACCCAGGTGAAGGTTCCAACTTCATCAACGGCACGGGTGCTGTGGATATCTACGGCCTAGTATGTTTACTATACAGTTATCACGAAATCTTAAACATCTACTTATACACTCTACCTCAGGACTCCTATCCACAACACTTCGATTGCTCTAACCCCACAGTGTGGGCTCCCGTCACCACCAACTATCACCAGTACCACGAAACAGTGAACCCAAGTCAACCCTTTTACATGCCAGAATTCCAGGGTGGATCCTTCGACCCGTGGGGTGGCCCTGGCTACGACGCTTGTGAGGTGTTGACGGGCTCAGACTTCATGGATGTGTTCTACAAATGGAATTGGGCGTCGAATGTCAAACTTATTTCGTACTACATGCTCTACGGGTACGTGCTTTCTCGTCTTTCGCTCGGGCCTCCAGTGGTATCATCTAGTGCTCACGTTGTATAATTTTCTAGTGGTACGAACTGGGGAGGTCTAGCAGAGCCCGGCGTATATACCAGGTGCGCGCATGCCGAAAGATATCGTCGTTGAGAATTTGTTGGCTAACTACATGTACGGCAGCTACGACTACGGTGCCTCCATTCGTGAAAACCGTGCCCTCGATACCAAATTCGACGAACTCAAGCGTCAAGGCCTCTTCCTTCGCAGCTCCCCCGAATTCACAAAGACAGACTTCATTGGTATCTCGACCACGGGTATCCCAGGAGTGAATGTCAGCAACCCTGCTGCATTCGTTACACTGCTGAGGAACCCCGACTCTGGCGCAGGTTTCTACCTCGTGAGGCAGGCGAACTCGTCTTCGACGTGAGCAATCAACATCTACTACGAAAAACAAATAAGATGAACCTGACCTCTCATAAACAGGGATACCATCTCCTACAGCCTGACCGTCCCAACTAGTCGTGGTACACTCCGAATCCCCCAACAGCTTCCAGGCAACACGATTTCACTTATCGGTCGCCAAAGCAGAGTGATCGTCACTGACTACTCCTTCGGAAAATCCAGCAAACTGACATATTCGACCGCGCGCATCCTATTCGCAGGTACCATTGGTACGCGCGATGTCATCTTGCTCTACGGAGACCCGAACGAGGGTACCGAGTTCGCTATCGACGACAGCGTGTTCTCCTTCCCTCCCGGTAGCTTCAAGGCGAACTCCATCCAGCCGGTTGTGAAGCCACAGTCGGATGATGCGCCGTTACTCATCTATGCGGATGCGTCCATCGCGTCAGCCTACTTCGCCCCAGTTCTCCCTGGAAAGGGTGATTTCAGCGCGTTCTGGCAGTTTGGAAGCAACAACACCATCCTCGTAGGTGGTCCGAACCTCGTCCGTAACGCCTCTATATCCAGCGACGGCACGAAGTTGTCACTTCGAGGTGACCTAAACGCAAGCACAGATCTGAGCTTGCTCGTTCCTCCGACAGTGAAGTCCGTCACCTGGAATGGACAGAACGTCCGCGTCACTGAGGTGGACCAGATCCCGGGATTCTTGCAGGGCCAGTTGGAGTTTACGTTGAACAAGGAGAAAGATATCAGAGTGCCTAGCCTCACGGGATGGAAGTTCCAGGACAGTTTGCCGGAGGTGAAGGACGGGTTCGATGACTCAAAGTGGGTGACTGCGGACCATACGACTACAAACATCACAAAGCCGCTGTTTGGGGATGGAAGGGTTTTGTATGGTGCGTCATGGCATACTGCCTGCTTCCTCTGCGCATGACGCTTATGCGACTGTTCTATCAGGTTGTGACTATGGCTTGTGAGTGGTTTCTAACACCCTATTCTGTGTTCAGAATGGTCGATCTTACTCGAGATATCAGCTGTGAAAACATTGTACTCTGGCGCGGACACTTCAACGGGACATCCTCGACGACAGCCGTGAACCTCACGATAAACGGCGGAAGCGGTACGTTTTGCAATTTTATTAACTCCATTCACTGTTGACTCTCGGAATCCAGCTTTTGCCGCTTCTGTATTTATCAACTCCCACTTCATCAACACAACCTCTAGCCTGTCTGACGAACAGACTAACACGCTGTTCACGTTCCCTGCTGGGAGTGTCAAGATCGGCGAAGATAACGTTATTACGGTAGTGCAGGATCACATGGGTAACGACGAAGATCCTACTGGTGAGTCAGATAGTGTCGATCCTGCGAGGATGTTGACATTGATATACGATCTAATATAGAGCGATCTCCTCGTGGAATTCCTGGATTCGCTCTCACCGGTGGTAACATTACTACTTGGAAGGTTCAAGGCAAGCTGGGAGGGTACACGAAGTAAGTGGAGGTATCTATACTGCTCTATTACTGGCCCTAAACCTTCGCTTTCCAACAGCTTCCCAGATAAGCTCCGGGGTGTCCTCAATGAAGGAGGTCTATTCGGTGAACGCTCAGGTTGGCACCTTCCTGGATTCTCCACCGCCAAGTGGTCGACCAGGTCGCCATCCCAAGGGTTGCCGAGCGGACCTGGAGTCGGGTTCTTTGTTACTACGTTTGAGCTGGACGTTCCCAAAGATGTCGACGCTTTCTTCAGCTTCGAATTTACGGAACCCGCAGGTCAGGCTTACCGTGCGCTACTGTTCGTCAATGGATGGCAATATGGCAAGGTGAGAATTATGAGATTTCGGTGGATTGACTGTGATACTCACCAGTTGGTACGCTACTTGTAGCGCGTCGCAAACTTCGGTCCACAGACCAAGTTCCCCGTTCCGACAGGCATTCTCAACCACAACGGGAAGAACACTGTGGCCCTTGCACTTTGGCAGTTGACTGGATCTTCGGTATCCCCACAGTTAAAGCTGGTGCTGGATGATGCGCTGCAAGGAGGTGTCGGACCTGTTGCTGTGAATAACCCTGGTTGGTCGCCGAGGAATGTCGTTTGACCCGGAAGCGTTATGATGACACGGACATCTGGTTTGTAAAGTTTGTAAACAATCATTTTTCCAAGGGATTGTAGACTGTAGCCTGAGATTTTGATTCTACCAATGAACTGTACCAATGATACACATTTCATAATTTCAATTTTACCAAATCACTGCAGATCACTGCATGCATTTTGAAGTCACGCCCGGTGACGTACGCGCGTATTAGCGTGACTTCAACTTGGTCCCGCACACACTCGAGACCGAGAGCCTTAACATGACTTCAATCTTCGAGTTGGCGAGCTCTTCTCAATATGAGTGGGCAAGAGTCACATAAAGTCACGCTATTTCGAGAATGGCTTACCAGCAAAGGTGGATTCATCAACCCAAACGTCGCATTTGACCCAGGTAAATTATAAGAACTTTCCGCAAAGCTTGAAGTGAAGCAGGACTCACATACTTGAAATTGCTAGTTCCTTCTGGCTTGAATGTCATCGCTCGGGACAAGATAGCGCAGAATACATCAATCGTTTCTTGCCCTTTTTCCCTTGCCATCACTCCAGGACTAGCAAGACAAGCTCTGGTTGCGATCTTCAAGGAAGCAGAGATCTTGCAAGCATGGAACGAGCGACAGCTCGTCTGTACCTACATATCGCTGCACTGGGTCTACGGAGATACAAGGTGCGTGCATATAGGGAGAACGAGCAGACAGCCGTATTGACAATGATCATATTCCTAGCTTGCCACCAGAACTCGAGCACAGGCCGTACATCGACATACTCCCCGATCCTTCTCAACTTCGCACATCGACATACTTCACGAATGAGGAGCTGGAAGCATTACGAGGAACGAATTTGCACGGCGCAACCATCGATCGCATAAATCTATGGCAGGCAGAGTGGGAAGAATGCGTAAAGGACCTTCGAAGCTTGTTCACGCCCGTCGTAGAGAAATACCTCTTTGAGTCCTATCAACGGGCAGCCACCTATCTTTCCTCGCGGGCATTCCCTTCCACTTTACTGTCGAAACAACCATCTCTCATCTCTCAACCGGATTCCTATCCAGTCTTACTTCCCGGAGTAGACTCGCTGAATCATGCTCGAGGCCAGCCTGTCTCATGGGTTGTGTCTCATCCGGAGGTTCTGGGGTCTCCCGAGGACAAAGCTCAGCCATCCATATCACTCGTCATTCACACCGAAACACCATCAGGAGCGGAGCTTTTCAACAACTACGGCTTGAAGCCCAACTCCGAGCTCATCCTCGGCTACGGTTTCACTTTACCCAATAATCCAGACGATACGATCGTGCTTAAAATCGGAGGGCCACAAAATGCAAACTCGACCGAGCAGGGGAAGTGGGAGGTTGGTAGGAATGCTCTGGGTATGGAGCCAGTCTGGGAAGCTGTGAAAGTAGCGGTGAAGGCGATGAATGCCGAGATGGATGAGGATCCTGGGGATGTGGAGCCTTACGAGGAGGAATTATGGGCATCGGAGCTGCTTACGGAAATGGCAGAAGGTCTGCTGAGTCGGCTCCCCAGTGCTTCGTCGAGCTCTACAAGCATCAGGCCAGAAGTGAGAACGATGCTTGAACATTATGTAGAAGGTCGGTACTTGATCTCTACTAGAGTCGTTGGCTTGTCTGACGCGTTTCGTAGGACAACGGGATATCTTGACCTCGCTTGTTCAATTCGCCAAAGACAAGGAGGAGAGTGCTATCGAGGAAGCAAGAGGACAGGGTATCGAGCTAGTATAGGCCAGACATTGTCTTGGAGTAACACCAAAAATATATGTAAGCGAAGCGGAAGGCTGGAGATTCGAATAAAAGCATCCAGTATTCAAGTAAATAGCACAAAAATACACTGATGTACCTAATGTCATGACTTCTTGTCCTCGAACTCATGCTGTTCTTCCTCTTCTTTACCGTCATCGCTTGGTTTGGGTGTGTCTACATCTGAGAGCGGCCCATGATAAACCCGGTTTCCTCTACATCAATGCACAAAGTTGCTCAGTAATGACCAAAGTAGAGGAAATGAGAGAGAAACACACCCAAGGAAGTACCATATCAACGACAAAATGACTACACCGAACGTGCAGACCTAGAGAACACATTTTTTTCAGTCCAGTGTCGGGAGAACGCCATAAAAGTGACTTACGGAGGCATAGTTCATTGTGACCGCCGTCACGGGCAGATAGCTGGGTATCGAGAATATGATACAGACGAACAGCGTCCACAGCACACATATAATGTTGACCACCCAGCCGAGCCACCCAGGACCCAAGTAGAACGGACCAGGCTTGAATTGGACTTCAGGGTGGTTAGTGAAGACGCGTCGACTGTAGCAAGTATCGTCAGAATATGGCATGGATACAGAGTGAGCAGAGTGAAAGGACGTACAGGATGATAGGTACAATATAACTAAGATCGTAGGCCATAGCTGTCATCGCGAAGATAGCGTTCACGGCTTCCTCACTACACAATCCCGTCAGTGTTCGGTAAACACAACACAGATGGTCCTCCAACGTGCTATCGGGCATGATACGTACCTAGCAAACAACAACAGCCCAGGCAATACACTTCCGAGCGCAACAAACCATATGGCTCTGATAGGCGTCTTCGTATACCCATTTATTCGTGACAAATCGAGGGAAGAATGTGAGAAGGGGAATGGCAGCATGCGATCCCTTGCGAAGGCGTAGATACACCGCGAGCCCGCTTGCAGGCCTGTTTGACAAACGAAAAAGGCGGTCATGCAGACAGGTGTCTTAGGTGGAGGATTTGTAAGGAGAAAGCCTTGTGAAAGGATAGAGAAAACGTACCCAGAGGACTAGTGCACCAGCCTTGCCTATACGAAGGACCATGATCTGAAGATGCAGCCAGGGGTCAAGCTGTGATACTGAGTGTAGTCGTTGCGAGAGGAGTGAACTGACCTCAAGAAAGGCGGACCCTGAAGCTCCTGGTAGATTATCCCTGAGAAAGTGCCGGTAAGGTAATGAGCAGGGGTCATAACGGAACACTCACAAAGGTCCAGAGCATATTATAAGGACAATATTGAGTAGCCATCCTATTAAGCCTGTGCCAATGACTAACATAACAATCGGTAAGTGGCTGTGGCTCAGAAGCGTTCAGGAATTCCAGAACAGACCTGCAATAAATATGGCCACAGGTGCTACGCCACCGAAATTCTCGTTAGCTAAGGACCCATATAATGACCAGTCTCTATGGGATCACCTGCATACGCTGCGCGCTTTATTTCCTCCCTAGAGCATCACAGTTAGCTGTCAGTGTCTGATCAATGTCTGGACAGTAATCCACGTACGAGATGTGTGAAGTTGCATCATAGCCAGTCATCTAAAACCCGCAAGCGACTTTAGTTTGCTGCGCTCCAGAAGAGATTCAGGAAGAAATGCGAGTACATACCGTCCACTGGACGCTCAAGAGCCCGAACATGAATGCCAGCCCATTGTTCCACCCACCAGTCTGGTTGACAAACCCCTGTGAGCCGAACACGTATGACGCGGCATGCATCTCCGAGCGGGGTGTCATTGCGAGGAGCGTTATTATAATCACTAGTGAAAGCATAGTCAGGAGATTGAAGTTAATGAACGTACGCTAGGAAAATGCGTTGGACATACTCAGAGTGGCACTGAGGTTAATGAAAACAAAGGAGGATGTGAAGCGGGCGAGGTAGCGTGTGCCGAGGCAGTTCTGTAGTCAAATAGGGGACATCAGTCTACGCAATTGGGAGCCCCATAGGCCATACTACGCACCAATAATCCGTGAACAATTAGCAATGCTGTGGTCAACCCGACGATTTTGCCGTCTGTCAACTCGTAGTGTCCATCCTACATATAAAGCGCGTCGGTAACATCGCAGTGAATGTATGAGTCGACGATGGTGCTTGTACTTACTTTGCCAATGACAACTGCTGCCCATATCATGTTTGCCAGTCCAAACTCGCTGGATGATAGACCAACAATTTGGCCTAGGATACACAGTTGAAAATCAAGGGTTTGTTTGGCAGTAAAAGGTTGGTAGGGACTCACCGAAGAGGTTCAACCACCCTATTATCCATCCGACTATCGGTCTCCAACTTTTAGGACATAGATACGCCGACGCAGTATACCTACACAAACACCCTCGTCACATCAGTCCACCGTTCTTTTCACTCATGGCCGCAGTAAAATGCAACGTAGAGAAATAACACGTACATCCCCCCACATGTCGGAAACGCGCTGCTAATCTCTGCGATACTCGTACCCAACGTCAAGCTCATACAAGAGCCCAATATCCAGCACCACGTAACAGAGGACGGTCCGCCGATTAGGAGAGGGGTGTTGAAGGTGGTGGCAACGCTTGAGCAGAGACCCATGATGCTGAATGCGAAGCTGATCTACAGCACGTATGAGCTGGATTAGGCGCCAGAGGGAAGAGAGTGGAAATGAGAGGCTCACAGTGGCGAGGTTCGTGAATTCGCGTTTGAACGAATTCTTGTACCCAATGTCCTGCAAGACTTTATCATCATTGTCGAGCGTGCTGGATAGCGAGTACCCGTCTGCATCGCGTTCGGTGTCGTGGCTAGCCATTGTATCGTATGCCTGTCGTTCTCAATATTCGTATCGTGCGTTCTTGGGGTCTGTGGTTGAGTTAGAGCAACGACGGGTCTGTGATACTGGTGAGTCTCGTTGAACGGGATCTAAAGTCTGAGGAGAGTTGCAAATCGGACGTTCTTATCTTGTCGCCCAACCGCGTAGTATGTATTCACGGTGTTAATTTTTGAATACCGATCAGAGGTTTGGGAGCTTGAGTTGCAAAGCTGATATCTTGAAGTCACGGGTTGCTCGTACTGTCAAATCGAAGCCCTAAAATGAGGCATACATCAGGAAATACCTGTCAGGCAAGGTGCACGAGTCACTAGATATGTAGAAGACACTCACACGCGACTCACACGACCCCTCTCAAGGTCTATGGGTTTAACGGAAATTCCTGGTCTCTGCAGCGGCCTCTGATCGTGTCTCCAATAGGTAACACGTTAGAGTCTGCATGGACAGAGATAATGCGATCAGCTTCTACCAATATGTAGATCAAGGCATCGCACTTACTGATAGTACAGAGCCCAACCGGGAGAATCTACGCAGACGAAAGTAAGTGTGTAGCAGACAAGTCGCAGTCTACCCCACACTACATAAAAACTTGAAACCAACAACCCGAAAACCCGACCGTAGGCTATATTGCCAAGATACACGTGAAAAGTCTCTCGTCGACGTGCGTTCCCCCGCAATCGATGGCCCCAGGACGCTGATCCGTGTGTCGCTGATCGTCCACTCGGAGACTTTTCATCCTGATCCTGATCTTCATTCCCCGCATTTCGAGACTGGTCTTGGTGGTATTTACTGAACCAGTGACAAGTATGCTATTTGAGAACAAGTCTGGAAGAGGTCACCTGGGTAGTCTGAGGCTGGGTCACTGTTGTGGCCACTGTCTCGCACTCAGGCGTAGTCTCGTGATTTACCACGTGGCAAGAGCGCTCGACTATTCTCCTGCCTTTTCGAGGAATAACTGGCTTCTCACCTCCTTCATGGCCAACGCGTACTTTCCCAGCAATTATTGACAACTATCTCTGCGTTTATGAAGATCGGAGGCTACTACTAAACATGCACACACAGGCGACTGGAACCATGATGACGCTGTGATCCAGTGTTCAATGTTGACAACACGATGTCTTCAACCTAGCTTGATTTCACCCCGGTACTGGTGCTAATGCTTTCGGGAGCGTCACATTGGTATTCTATATGACTGTGTACTTATTGGGCTGTTGGGCCGTTCAATTTCTAGACGAAGAACATTGCTTTCGGAACCGGCTCGTTGGCAAGTGCAAAACCGCTGGCAAGTACTACTGATGGCGCTTCATAACTTAGGAAGCAGTGCACAAGATAGAAGTCGTGCTGCATATGAAATCCAGCATCAGCCCATTGTCAATCTTGGGGAGGTGTCGCAAGGTAAGTCCAACCAGTCAATGCGCAATAACGCGAATTGATGGCCCCTACGACAATCAACTGCAACGCGGAATTAATCTTTGTTCGTCAACTTTCCAAGACTACAGTACATACTGTATCAGGAAGTTTAGAACATCAATAGAACAAGATATTTATAGCTGACCTTTTCAATAACACCCTAGATGGCTGCAATGTTTACAGCGGTTACCGATATATGTGGCGGAAGGTATGTACGCTAGCGGCTACAACACTCAAGCGCTGTTGAAGCGTCCTCTGTCGCTAGGCAAGTGCTCCACAAAGAAGCATGGATGTATTTTTATCAGAAAGCTCGGTCTGAAGAGTACAGCGTCAGACAAGCAGGGTACGTGCAATTTAGTGACTGTGTTATGAAATGGCATCTCACGATTTGCCTTCTGGTCCGTTCGCCTAAACCGTGCTGTGTCTCGTCGTCCACGATACATGGAGCATCTAGCCTGCGAAACGAACATTGAACAACAAACGCGTATGATACTCGAGCAAAACCTCGCAACGAAAGCCCCACGTACGCTCCACGCAATTTGCACGCTACTGATCTTCGACTGTCGCGAGTGTGTACACGCTTGATTTCGGTCCAGAACTCAACATCCCCGTCTCCACTTGGAAATAAAGTGTTGTCCTATACGGTAGGAGTCTCGATTCTGGTGGCCAGATGAGGCCATAACTTCCATCAATGACAGAACAGCGCAGTACGGTTCGGTGATTCGGGGTACTGTTTGTATCCTGGAAGACATGGTATAAATACTCGCCCGTCAACGGGCTGTTTTCCCCAAGTTGCTTGCTCAACCTCATCACACCGTCTTGCACTGGCTGGTATGCACCCATATCGTTTATCCTGCTCCCAGACCGACTCTAACTTACATACCCTTTTTAGCCTGACGTTTTCTATCTTCTTCTCTCTACCTCATACTGACCATTTCACTCGACCCTCCAACTTTCTACACTCTCTTACCCCTCATAAATCTACGCATCATCAAGTATGGTCGCATCCAAGTCGTTCTTTGCTCTTGCACTGGTTGCTGCTGCTTCGTCGGTTCTTTCCGCCCCCGTTAATGGCGTTCTGCGTCGGAGCAAGGGTAACGACGTTCTTGGCAAGTGCGTCGACCTTTTTCTTCTCTCAAGTTGCATCAAGTACTGACTGCGAGACAATTATAGCTCCGTAGACTCATCCTCTGGCGATTCCGCCGCTGCCCCTGCTGCGGCCGGGGCGTCAGATACCGTACTTTCTGGTGCTAACGCTACTGCAGCGGCCGTCGGTGACGCAAGGCAAGCCTCAGTAGCGCAATCCTGAACTACACATACTAAACCAGCACCTCCTCTAGTGCCGCCACAGCTACTGACATAGCAGCCACCGCAACCGATTTGACTGGTGCGACCGCAACAGCAGCTGACGTGTACGTGCATATTTAACAACAGGTTCTCATTGTGCCAACTAATCCCGTGCTTATAGAAGTGCTGCTGCTACTGCGACCGACGCAGCTGCCGCCGCCGCTTCCTCTGCCGCTACTGGAACTGGCAAGAAGGGCAAGGGCAAGAAAGACAAAGGCGCAGCCAAAGCCCAAGCAGCCCAAGCCGCTGCCGCCGCGGGTGGAAAGAAGAAGCACGGCAAGGGCAACAAGGCTGCAAAGGCATCAGCAAAGGCCGCTGCTGCCGCCTCCGAATCCGCTGCTCTTGCCTCAGAAAGTGCCGCTGCTGCTGCCGCTGCCGCTACCGCCACCGACGCTGCAGCGGCCACGGCCACCGATGCAGCCGGTGCCACAGCTACCGCCACCTTCGCGGCTGGCAGTGCGGCCACCGCAACCGACGCCGCTGCAGCCACTGCCACTGCCACCGACGTAGCAGCCACCGACGCTCTCGGTGCAACAGCGACCGACGTAGCAGCCGCATCCGCCACTGAAGGAGCAGCCTCCGCCTCTGCCAACGGAGTATCCTCTGCCGACGCGAGCTCGTCCGTCTCTGGTGATGGGAGCTCGTCTGCTTCGTCTTCTGCTGATGGATCCAGTTCTGGTTCCCAGCAAAAGAAGAAGCTGTCGGCGAGGGAGGTTTTGGAGTATTTGATCGCGAGGTCGTTGGAGGAGCTTGATTAGAGTGGAGGTGACCTCGTGCCTCCTACTACTAGTGACCTGGATGTTCGCTTGTACACATCGTACCATGCTTGATGAATGGCCATCGTAGATTCGAGTGAACACGTCTGCAAGTCTGATAGTGAAGAAAAAGCGGAAGATGTGTGATGCAAGTTATAAGTTGTGTTGTGAGTGGGATGGGTACACCCATTCTATGAGTTGAGGTGTACGGCAAGACAAGATACGAGAAATACACGCTTAGTGAGGTGAGAACCCAGGTCCTGAGGAAGGATCAACGAGAACGTTACGATAAGGAGGGGATCCGAGCTTAGTGTAAAACGCGTATAGATCATGCCAACACTGGACGGGACAGTGGTTGAAACTATCGTAGAAGAGAGTTTGATCGTGATTAACAACTAACTACGAGTAAGAAGCAACATAGAGGTAAGTACAACTACATTCGTACAGTGACTAATACAATACACATCATTCCAAGAGTTCATCGCGTCATACCACACACTCAGGAAGTACTCAAGTTGACTGCAAGACACCGCAAGTGCGAGTCAAACGTGAGAGGCTTACAACTCAACCTTGGCCTTCCCCGCCCCCCTCTGCACATCCTCAACCTTCTCAT